>JBBPNZ010000561.1:0-17183 GCA_038091195.1 Phylloporus rhodoxanthus | reverse complement strand
ATGTTAGTTATCAAGCAAGGGGAAGACCCAGCGGAGCGCATGGCCTGTTTCATCAGTGCGTTTCCAAAAATTATCACATAGGATCGATCGTTTGAACCGTCTGACACAGGTTCCGCATTAACGCGATTACTCTATATGCTGTTCCAGCTGTTGGTCCCCATGGATTTTTCGCTCTTGGGAGGTTGGTTCTCCTTGGTATTACGCCGTTCGCATAATCACACGTTGCCAGAATAATCGAGTCGACTCTCCGTACATCGAATAACCTTCTGGAGCGTCTTCATGCTTCCTTCTTCTTCTACCTTCTTACAACTCCTGGGACTTTTATGAAGATCGGAATGTTCCTCCCAAGTGCTGTGCTAGTCGGCGTTTCCATGATATTTTGGGGGTTAAGGCAATGGGTAGGGGCAGGTTGGGTGCAAGAGTCTCCAGACGGATTGCAGCAGCATGACAAGGAGGTTGCAAAGGCTACAAATACGACTTCCCCAACAGTTACAGTAACATGGCGACCAAGACGAAGGCTCGTGTTACCTGCGATTGCCACCATCCTCGCTACGCATATCATCGGTCTACTAGCATTCGCCACGATTAACACCACATGGTTCTTTCAGCACCAATCCGTACGTTACCCTTTGCATCCTTATGCCCTGTTCACTCCTATCATTCTTTAGGTCGCCTCCTGGATCCTCATTTTGGCGCTTAACCTCGCCGCCCATGCTCTGCTTTTATTCTTACCATCGCACCCACCTTCATCTGCGCCGTTCTCGATGCTCCTGCAATCCTTCAACCTCTGTTTAGCATCGGTAGTCATATCCATAACTTCCCTCCTCAACTTTTCTCTCGCCGCAACGCTCGCTGTCACTCTCGGAATTCCACTGATCTGTAGTCGTATCTCATCCGGACCATGTCAAGCTTCAGCCTCGTTCTTCAGCAAACCTTTCCAGTTGGTGGTCTGTACGATATACTGGCTCCTTGCTTGGGGTTGGCTCCTTTTGCCAAATCAAGTTGAGAGAGGGGTGTGGAACTGGCAAGTGTTGGGCGTGTGGTTTGCGCCATTTGTTTGCATTGTATATGCCCCACTCGTGATGCAGGCAGGTCTTGTCGGACTGTCTCGATCATGACGCTAGAATAGATTTATCGTATTCACGCCCAGTATCCAGTGACTGGAAACCATCACACTTGGGAATAAAGTATAGAGTGGTTGGACTTAACCAATGTCCATGGCGTTTGGATCATTGGATCCAAACAAGTCAGCACCCTCTCGGGCAGCAATATTCGCGTCCACCTCGTCCTGCGGGCCGCCTTCGGCATCTGTGTCAGGGTCTTCAACGGCTATACCCTCTTTCTTCCGTCGTTGCCTCTCTTTTATCTCATCTCTTTGCGCCCGTTTCATCTCCAGATCCGCAGATAGTTTCTTCAGTGCATCCTCGAACCGTTTCTAGAAACGATCATTCAGTGTTCCTTGTACAGATAAAAGGCAAAAAAAGATACCTTGATGAGCGGGTTTGCAGAGATTGTGACTTCATGCTCCTTCTTGGCCACAGCGGCTTCTAGGTCTCTTATCTCTTCGTTCAATAGCTTCTTCTCTTGAGCTTCTTCGTCGTCTTCGTCTTCATCGCTGTCCTCCTCTTCCTCCTCGTCCTCTTCCTCCTCGTCCTCTCCTCCCTCATCGTCACCTAGTGCGAGGTCTAGTTCTGCGGCCAGTTCTTCATCAATATCGCCTTCCGGTTCAGCTTCCTCCCCCTCATCCTCTTCAGCCTCTTCATCCCCTGCGTCAGGAGCTGCATCACCTGCCTCTGAACCCTGAGGGCCAGGTGTAGGTGCCTCGGGTTCATCGCGCTCAATGAATTCAGAGTCTGAAAGATCTGGGTTGACATTTTCGAGGACCTCTGTGAAAGCAAGGTCACCGCAAACAACAAACGCTTGCACGCTCTCAGCTCACCATACTTGATATCGGATGCGAGATTGTCTGCTGCCAGCAACCGTTCCACTTCCTCTTCGACGCTTTCAATCGTCTATAGTGTGTGAGCAGAGTGGACACAAGGGCAGCCGCGCTCCGTACGAACCCGTTTGTTGACTCGTTTTCGGAATCGTCGTTTGCGCACGTGGTGCAAGGGTGGGGTGATGCCGTGCGGCCAGATAAATTCATCAATGCTGACGTTCCTGTTTGCCGTGACCGCCTCTTCGTTTTGTATGCGATCTCCAACCACCAACATCTGCATTCATAGTGTTCGGAAAGTCGTGACACACGTACATGGCGGAAAGACCGACCTGACAAATGTCCGCGACTTTAAACATCTGCTTACTATCGAGTGTTTTCTGCGCTTCGACGATGCACGGGAGATCGACCAACTTGAAGGAATACAGGGAGCTACCAATGTGAAAAATACCCCGTCGCGAGTCTAGCACCCCCGTGAGCATTGACGCGCCACGACCCGTCGAACGCACCTTTGAACTTGAACCAGACATCGTTGCCAACCTCCCTCGCCTGGATCATCTTGCGCAGGCGCTCACAGTCCTCCCCGGGGGGCATCCGAATGATGAACTGCTCCTCAAACGACAGGTCCTCGTCGTCCGAGTCCAGCTCGCGGTCATAGGGACCGAGGAAGGACATGCCGGGTGCCTGCGCCGCCGCGCGCTCGCTCAGCTTGAGCTTGAGCTTGGGCTGCGGTTTACCGAGTTTTGCAGCGGCGGAGCGGGTCGCGCGGTCGGGTGCGTCTGGCGTGCCGCGCAGACGGAGCGTCGTGGCCATGGCGTGCTCGGCGGCGGCGCGGAGTGGGCGTGAGCGTTGTGGGTGTGGTTGGGGTGGCGGTGGGTGGTTTACCCCATTGACCGACGAGGGACCGGCGTGGTCCTCGACGTCATCCACGACGATGAGGTCGTCATCTGTCATCACGAG
Organism: Phylloporus rhodoxanthus; assembly: GCA_038091195.1. Lineage (NCBI taxonomy): Eukaryota > Fungi > Basidiomycota > Agaricomycetes > Boletales > Boletaceae > Phylloporus > Phylloporus rhodoxanthus. The sequence goes on along the minus strand of JBBPNZ010000561.1, from coordinate 14,287 downwards.
CTCGTCGTCCTTTGCGTCGGCGTCGTCTTCCGCATAGGGATACAGAGCGTGACACGTGTCACAAATAGAATGTAGAGGTAAACAAGGTGTAAGTAGTAGCTAGTTTTCCTCCTCGTCAGTCAGCGTCCTAGATTCATCCGCGAGAACGCTTTCTCCTTCCACACTAGTGGCACTCCCTTCATCGTCAGCTTCTGCGTCTTTTACAGAAATGTCGAGAGAGAGAATAAATGTGACACAATAAACTGTCACTGCAACTAACGCCGCCAGTGCAAAAGCCAAAGATCTCCTCCTGAACTGAATATCTTCCGGGTTAACATGGGTCTGGGAAGCACCGCGAAATGAACGTGGAATGAGTGAGCACCGTAAGGATCCAGATGCCCTGAAATGTTCATAAGGTGGTGCTTGTGCCACTTCAGCCTGTACGCGTCGTGCACGTGCAATCAGACCAGGAAAAGACTGGATGAGCTGTGTCTGAAGAACGGCGTCTGGGAACGGAGGATCAGTCATCAAAAGAATATGCGCAGCCAAGTACACGTCGAGACTCGTTGGACTAGGAGCAGGAATCACTATCCAGGACTGCATAAGCAAAGGAAAGCGACTTGCCGATCCCCGAAAAAGAATTGTTTTCCATCCAAGTGGTTCGCGTGTATCGCAAGTGCTGTCTTTGCTTTATCCAGAATCTATACACGCAGTCAGGAGGTGTCACAACCATCCATTGGTTGGCGTACCTTTTCCCTCTCAAAAGCCCGCGTCATCGTGGCCTTGTAGTCTTGCTTCTTCGTCTTGTCCTTGTCGAACGGACCCCCTTGCTCTTCTTCGGCACTAGGTAAACTCCAAAACCCAGCAGCCTCCAAACGGGGCCTAAAAAGTTCTCTCATCCGACGAGCCACGTAATATTTCTGTGGTACAGGCATCTCGCTCGTGAGTGCAGGATTGGTCAATCCCCAGAAATTGGCATCAATTCCATAAAACAAGTGCGACTGCGTTCAACCGATGCGTGACAAGGCGTTGGTAAAATGATATTGACTCACGACGAGGTCAGATATGTGTGTCTCGACGTGCGCGTACAGTGCAACCTTCTGAGCTCTCTGCGAACCAGTCAGGGACGCATCGAGGTCGGTTGCTCCAGACGCGGTGGACTTTGCGAGAGATGAGACAAAGGCCACTATGGAGGGGAAAGTTGAGACTGCGGAGTGTGCATGGGTCAAGAAAGGCAGTTGACCTGTACAAGTGGTCAAAATGCTGAACTTGCATACAAGGGAAGTGCTTGCCGTTGGGAGAAATGTCGGGATTAGTGCAAGGCGCTACGTTGAATTTACCTGGGATGGTCAGCTGGAGATACAAGACAGCGGCGAGACACGTTGGGTCGAGCGAGTGGAGATTCCATTTGGCAGGCCAGACGTGTAGCGTGTAGCGTAACTCAGACATGGGAAAACAAACAAAGACAGATTGATCGATAACAATCCTTCTCTTGTTCACCACCGTCACTATGACACGCTCTATGGACATGCAGAAAAGTACATGTTATGCCTCGCCAGGATTGGTATGCTTGGTAGTCGGGATTGGATCCTGAAATAAGGTGGGTGGTTTGTCTGTATATTCATTGTCTACCGCTCCATCTTCCCATCACTTTTGTGCTCAGACAATGGCCACGAGGTATGTTGAACGAGATGGTAGCCCAAGTCTCCTAATGGGCATGATAGGTCTTCGTCTTTCTTGTTCTTCAATCTGGAGAACCGAGCAACGAGCTCCTTCCCAATGACACCAAGGCCTGCAGTGGAAGAAGACCATTGTCTAGTGACTCCCTAGCAAGGAGAAGCTCGAGTTTGTACCAATTGACCGTTGGATGGGGTCAACCTTCAAGGAAAGTATCCTTGTGCTCTGAAATTCCTTGTATGATTTTTGATGTGTCGTTTTAGAGCGTCCTTGCGTGAAAGGCTGAACAGATTAACATCAGCTTACGATTGAAAAACCTGAAAAAGACTCGTGGCTGATATGGCATGCGGACAATCTCACGAATTTTACAAATTAGTCCCTCGCCATCGGGCACTTGTCGCCCTTTACTTCATCCTTACCTTTCACGCAAGGACGTGTTGAAGTGACACATCAAAAATTATCACAAGCTTTATAGGCTGGGACCACAGTCGCCATAGTGAGGCGATGGCGCAGGAATGCGCTTTGTCCTCGCAAAGATTTGAGAATGCCCTGTGACAAGATGATCAGATCGCTATTCTTGCGGTCGCCAACATCCCACCTTTCCGGGTTCGCTCTGGATCCAACATCGACTAGTGTTGGGTACATATCGAACCAGGGATTCTGGGTCCATGACGCGTGATCAACAGGTCAGCAAGCGATCGCGGAAACGGTTAGAGAGTTGCACAGACAAGCAACTGGTAGGGTGATGGAGGAGAGGAGGGGGACTCACCAGCTGGTTTATATACTTACATGCTCCGGTCGTTGAGCCACTAACATATATACCAAATACGGCAGCTGCTCCTATGTATCCATGTTCCATTTAGCGCGTCTCCGACTCCGACCAGTCCCGTTCTTCCTCCCAATGCCTCCAAAACGCAAGTTCGCTGCAAAACACGACGAGAACCAGTCAGATGCGGAGGGCTCCCAACCACGCGCGAAACAGGCGAAACAAACAGCGTCCGGTGACGCGAAAGCACCCAACGGGCAGCCCACCAACCAGGTGTTACCCGTCAACATCGCCTTCCCATCGCGCACAGCAGGCACCCTACGTCTTGTCACATGGAACGTGTGCGGTCTCGCCGCGTCACAAAGAAAGGTGCGTATCCAAACACGGCCCGGTGACACGCTAAAAAACGCGTATCAGGGCTTCAAGCATTACGTGGAAGCGGAAGATCCAGACATACTCGTCTTGACAGAGACCAAGGCGAGTGGCGTGGCGACTTTGTTTTCGGTGCGTTTTGACGTGCAGCAGGTGAACAATGAACCGGTCGACCCCGTCATCACCGCGCGATTTCCGTACCGCACCTGGGCTATTTCCGGAAAAAAGACGTACAGTGCGTCCGTGTCTCTCGTGATCCGCGTCATTCACTGCATCTCGGTGCTGTAGGCGGTACTGCCGTGCTTTCCAAGGTCAAGCCGATTTCGGTTACGAAGAGTTTGCCAGGACATCCGGACCCTGAGCAGGTCAAGGGTCGTCTTGCAACGCTCGAGTTCGCGGGGTGCTATGTCATTTGTACATACGTGACAAACGCAGGTCAGGGCCTCAAGGTATCCTTCGCTCGTCCTTCTCATCGCATTTTCTGACGAGCATGCACAGACGCTCAAGGAAAAGAACGTGTGGAATGAACATTTTACCACCTACATGCGCGATCTAGACAAAAAGAAGCCCGTTATTTGGACGGGTGACATGAACGTCGCACCGACTGCCAAAGGTCGGTACTTATAATCCATGCAGAATCACCTTCACCCAATGCCCACCAAGATCTCGCAAATCCTCGCTCAAATTGGAACAAAACGCCTGGCTACACGCTAGATGAAACGGAGGCGTTCAAGAACATCCTCGATGCCCCTGATTCTCCCGAAGGCACTCCGAAATTCGTCGATGTTTGGAGAAACATCCATCCAGACGTCCAGCATTACACCTATTTTTCGTACCGATTCAATTGCCGTCTGAAAGGCATAGGCTGGAGGTTGGACATGTGTAAGCAATATCCATACATAAAATTCAGGCTGTTGATTCTGTTCGGTACATCAGTTGTATTGAGCGAACGCATAGTAGAGAAGGTGAAGATGTGCGAGATTCGTAGTGAGATCTACGGGGCATCCGACCATGTCCCGGTGGTCATGGAGATCGATAGTGAAACTGTAACAGGCAACTAAGCGTCCGAGAAATTGCTAAGGTCCTCAATACTCTCCAAATCGTACATGGCCAGTCTCTTGTGCATGTGCCCTCGCATCCTTCTCACCTTTGAGGCCTTTCCCACATTGCTGCAGTGATGTGAACAAGAATACCATGTATATTTTGAGTTGTACTCACTTGGCACTTTAGATCAAATGTTGCAATGTTGGTGAATGCTCTTTTCTCCCGCAGGATAGTAGCCAGCTTCTTGGCTGCTTCAAGAACAGGGTCCGCCAATGTCTTGGTGCCTGCGTCAACGTCAAGACCTCATGTTGGTTCTAAAAGCTCACGATAGGGAAAATGCTTTGATGCCACTCATTTGGGGCATCCTCCATAGGAGCCAGAGTGGCGGCATCATAATGGATACCAGAATACACAACGATGCATCTTTCAACATCAGTCGACGGCAACACTGGTGCAAGATCAGGCCAACCTGTAGCCAGTACCCCCAGCAGAAGGTGAGAATTGGTCGATGCGTCCGGTCTCGACGTCTATGGAGGCAATTTCGGTATTAAAGTGTTTGGCAAGTATACCGAGTTCGATGGCACCTCCCCACGTCGAGGGTTTCAAAATGGCCGCGATATATTTGTCGCGCGGAGCCCTGTGTCTCGTTAATGAACACCCCACCACTCAAAAGATCAGACATACCCTAGAATCGCTTCATTATAGGTCACCATGTCTTGCCGGATGCCATCGGCCACGACTGTCAGGGCGCCATCACATTCCGACCTCGATGAAAGTCACTAACGCGGTCGCTCACTCTGCCGCATCTTTGGCGCTTTCGCCATGTCCTGTTCGAATATGAGCGCTATCGATGAGAACAGGCAAGAGTTGTCATCGGGGACGACCTGCAGGGGACTGTCAGCGGTTGCACGCGAGAGAACGATCTGATGTACTCTGTGTACGAGCACGCCCGAGCTCGTCGGTACGCTGGCCGGGCCAGTTTTCTGCGGCGGGGTGGGTGCTGGTGGACGAAATGCGGGGCTCGGGGCGGGTGCGCTGGCCGTGGCGGTGGGCGCTTTTTGGTTCACAATGATCTGCTCGCCGGCGTGGAGGCCTAAGCTGGAGAGGGGCAGTTCTGGCACGAGGGTCAACGTCTGTGGAGGGTAGCCCGATCTGACTATCAAAAGTCTATCAAACGTATGCGAAGTGTGATATGGCGAGCTCACTTTCTTGCTGTGAGGGTGGTATTTCGGACAGCGTGAATATCTGTTGCTGGAGATCTTGCACGGTGAATGCGTCCAGGTCAAGCTGGAGGGTCGCAATGCCCTTTGGATGGCGTACACGGACTGGGGCCATCTTCGCTCTGGTTGGTGTGGAGCCACGAATATTATATCCATTGCGTCACTACCATTTACAGACTACACCGCAATGGGCTGGATAGATACCTCCTGCGCAGCTTGCTCAGGTATCTGCGTAGGAACGTTGACCTCTGTTAGTCTGTCCACAGTAGCCCGGCCAGCAGCCTCTGCTGTCTCCCTCTCGGCCTCCTTCACGAGCTCGTTCAACTCGTCCTCCAGCTCTGTTTCATCAATCAGGCCTGCTTCTGCAGCAGCGATATCTCCGCCAATCTTGATCGCCTCGTCCACTTCACGTGCATTGGCATTCGCTGCTGCCAATGCGTCCATCGTCTCGTCAATCTTGTCGCGACGTAGAGATGGGTGACTGAGAATTGCCTGTAGCGTGGCCGTAGATTTCTCGTATGTTTTCATGATCTAGTCGGTATAAGTACGCTCTTAGTTACCAATGATGTCTCTCTTACCTCGATATCATTCGCTGCCGTCTCGACGCTCATCAAGGTCGATTCCAGATTCTGTAGAGCATCTAGTCGCTTCGTCAGCACGTCCTCCAGGCTCTTCTTGAAACGAAGGTGCGCAAGTGCAATGGATTTCTGCTGTTGTCGTAGAGCAGTCGAGATACGCTTGGTGGTCCTGTTCGTGTACATAAATAAAGACCCTCGACGGAAAGAGACAAGATGTCTCACTCGTCCATCTTGCTATGCAAACGGTCCACCTGATCCTGCAGGTCCGCAACAGCGACCTTGAGCTCGAGAATGCCCCTGTCAATTGCAGTCACTTCTCGGTCAAGGTTATCCGACATGAACTTGACCACCTAAGCAAGTCTTGTCAACACCTCACGGCACGGCAGACAGCCGAAAAGACGCACATCCTTGTCCTGCACCAAGACCCTCCTGTCCCTCTCCAGGTATCTCAGCAACACTCTGACGTCCGTCTCGCTCAACGATACCCCAGGAAGGAGTCTGTTACCAAATGCCTTGCGAAAGGTGGCCACCGTGTAGAGCCTATCCGCAAGACACAGACCGCCCAAGGAAGCGTCCACAGCATCGGCAGCCCGCTCGAGTAGCTTGAGCACGACATACTCCCCCTCGACCCTCTTCCACATCTCTGCCTCGCTATACGTGTCTTCGGACCGCACAATCTCGAGCTGCTCCATCGCCCACCAGAGCGGTTTACCAACCAAAAACGAGGCAATCCGGTAGGGCAACCATCCGGGATCGTACACGCTCTGCTGGGACGTCAAGAACTGTGTCAGTGGGACAAACGCACGGCTGTGCCCCAGCTCGGCCTTTACTAGTACGCTGCCATCAGAAGAAGACGGAGAGGGGACAAGGGGGCGCGCACGATGGTGGAGGCGAGGCCGAGTGGTTTCCCGACGCCCTCGTACCGGAGTCTGTCCACGATCGCGCGGTGCGCGGTGAGCACGAGCTTGTTGCTCTGGTTCTCTGGCTCGGCGTCTTGCGCGTGCTCCTTGCCCTTGGTGGGGCTCTGCCAGCCACGGGAGACGAGTTCCTCGAGCGTGCGCTGCCACCAGTCGACGTATGCATGGTAGGACGTGGGATTTGAGTGTTTTTGTCGTGAAATGTCAGAGTAGAGCGATTGCAGGCGTGCTTTAGAGGTAGAGGCGTATGTAGAGCATGAAGAGAGCGGAACAGACGACATGGCTGCAAGACAACAACAGCAGACGCGTCGCTTTTATGTAGGCCACGTGCTCCGCATGTACTCTTTGTCTACCAACTTTGGTCCAACTTGGTGGAGATACTCTGAATTCTATCACTACAGAGTAAATGCGTTCAAACCCATGCATCCTTTCCATCGTCGTCAGTGATGCCTTCAATCACTCGGTTGGCCAGTTGCGGGACTTTGCAACAGGTCAACGACAAGGCCAAGTACACCTGGTAAGAGGACTCACGTAAACTCGCATGTGCAGCTTCGCTCCTGTAGTTTCAATAAGTTCCATCTCCTCTGGAGTGAGTTCGGGTATGTTGTCAGTGTCGAGGTATTCTCTAATATGTTCAGCTTTGGATGAAGTGCTGCCACACATGAAAAACCTGTTGCGCATATTTCTGGATTCACTCACGTTACGACAATCGTGCCCTTCTGCTGTTGCCATTTCTGGAGCACCTGACTCTCTGACACAAGTGATCCCCAAGTGTTTTCCAAACGTGCGCAGATTTTTTCGATGACTGGGTCGAGAGGACCACCTTTGCCACGTGTAACGGGTGATAGACCTCCGTAGGTGGCAGTCACAATGTCGTATTTTTGGTGAACTGCAAGCGTGGATTCAAGAGCTTTCCACACATATGGGTGGCCCTCGACCTATTTCAACTGCGATGAGAAGCACAATCGCAATTCTGAGAGAAACCCACCTGGTTTACGGCCGGGATAATGGTTGCTACTTGAAGGATTTCGCCGAGGTGATCCGCCGTAAAGTTGGAGACGCCAATAGACCTGGCTAAGCCCGCCTTCTTTGTCTCCTCCATGCCTTTCCATATCTCCTTGAGCTTGCCCACATGGTGCCGCGCTTGATGAACCAAGTACAAATTCACGTACGTCACCCCGAGTTTCTTCAAGGATTTCTCCAGCGCACTCTTAGGAGTCTCACCCGGCTCCAAGGCATTCAACTTGGTTGTGATGTACAGTTCCGATCGTGGCTTCCCTGATGCGATAATTCCAGCGCCTAGAGTCTCTTCATTCTCGTATGCCTGTGCTCCATCCAGGTGAATGAACCCGTTCTGAATAGCGATGGTAACAGCATCTGAGGCATCCTTGTAGAATAAAGCACTGCCCGTTCCAAAGGCTATCCAGGGAACACTGTGTCCGTCATTCAGGGCTAAGGTAGAAACAGGCATTCTGCAAGGATGAGAAAAGAGACGAGAGGACAGGTCGTGGGTGCCACTGGCAGCTGATATATCATACTGAATCCCAGCACAGCGCCAGGGGATAGAAACTGCGCCATAGGTAGGTATAGCGAGGCTTCAAGATAGTGGAAAAGAGCATGTATCGCCGAGCTGAATTCTCATTTCTAGGTCGATGTTTTTCAAGCAGCTGATCTGTTGTGCTCCTCGCTCAATCATATCACTTAAAAACAATATACACATCTCTATTACAGCACATCTACATCATCCACACAACTGAAACAACTGTAACTCACATGAGGTAGAGCAATTCTTACACTTGCGGTCCTGGACATGACAAAGACTGTCATGCCCAGATCCACAAAAGTAGAAAGTGCTATTGTCCTCACGAAGAGGAGACAAGATAAAACAGAGCATGACAGCCCGAAAGTAGTCTGAATCGAGTTTCATGGTCAAACGACCACGAGCCACGAAGCGAACTAAAGGATAGGTGGTCCTTGCCAAAGTAACAATTCAGCAACCTCCTCGTACAGGACGCAATGGCCATTTCGGTGAATGAAATGACCAACGCGGCGCTGGGAACCAGCAAGAAACAACGTCGCCAGGGGTCAACGGCAGGTAATGCAGAACTGGAGATGTCCTCCAGAAAGTGCATCAAGACATGCACAGGTGCGCGATACGCACGGAAAATTACACACATGGCATTTGCAAGCGCCGTCAGAATGGTGAGCATCCGCACTGCTCCCTCTTTCGACTGGGTACCTTTCATGGACCCCACTACGATAAGCCGGGCTAGCGCACGGACATAACGGCAAACAACGTTGTGCGTCCAAGGACACAATGACTGCGATAGAGAATCCTGAACAGGACACTGGAAGGACACACCCACCTAGTCATCGCGACGCTTTTCAAAGTTGACCATTGTGCAAGTGGCAACTGCATTTCTGGTACGCCGCTCAGTCCATTAGGACTGGTCCCAGCTAGAGACGATCGAGGATGACTGTGATGCTCAAACCTTCCCGCTCAGAGAAAAGACGCGTAAGACACGTCCTGTGCGTAGTGAGCTTCGTAGCTTTCGAGCTGTCATGGGTTGAGAGCGAAACATACCCTGCGGCCAATTTTTATATCAGAAAAAAGCGGAGTTTCGGTATTTTGCGAGAGCATATCACGTGATGGTGGGCTCGTATCACCGATCGGCGCGCCGCCAGGTATCGGCTCGAGTGCGCGCTGTCTCTCGCCACTGGCAACCCATTGCTCGAAGTCCTTGGCCTGCTCACCTGGAGGCACTCAACCTCCTCCCGCAAGGAGGATGCTTCCCTCTCCTCTCTGCGTTCTCGCCCACAGATATACTCCTCAGAAGGCACATACAGCCGTCTTCACTGTTGCGGCCATTCTACGCGTGTTCGCCTCGCACTACACCTGACATCGCGGTTGGCCGCGTCTGCAGAGTATTATGACAGTCACATAGTGGATTTGTCAGACAACCCAAGCTTCACAATCCCGAATGCGCTTCCTGGGTTGACTGGTATGGCCACATCCTTTGTGATGCGGAGACGCTGCTACGCCTAAGAAAACGATGTTTTCCCCGTCAAGCTAAAGCGTCTTCTGTCCGTCGAACTTCACCGTCTCTAGAATGGCTATGATACACAGCTATCTGCGTCCTCATCCCATTCCTTGCATGAAGCACTTCTCTCCTTGGAGCCAAACGCGGAATATGTCCACAAGGAGCTGTCGAACATGGAATAGGAGTCACCTCTCGGGATATGGCGTTTCTCTCGACCGCAAAAAATGGACTGCTTTGTACCTACTATTTGTTCCAACTTTGGCTTGCATCATGAAATCATGCCTCTCACATCGTTCACACGTTCGAAGTGATCGAACAGGGATCCCTTGGAGAAGACGAACTTGTATAATTGCGGTCCGTTTCTACAACCACAGCATGCTCAGGTCCTTCTTCACCTCGATATCCGTCCGGACAAAAAGTAGTTCCATCGTTGACACTTTCTCCCATTCCGCATATGGGTCGAAAGGATCTGAGTGTAGCAGCCAGCACAAGTGGTCCTGACCTGGCCTCAACATTCCCTGTCCACTTGTATCGAAACACCAATAGTCTATAATGCCGACGGTACACTTGCCATACCGTGTGCATTCCGCGTCTTTCCTTGCTCCCTCGAACAGCCTCGTGGACGGTGATGGCAGATCCACAATGAGCAGTTTGAGTTGCAAACCTCGCTTCGTCATGATAAAGTGCCTGTCACCTCGCCATGCCCACTGGCCGCAGTCGCTGCTCGCGGCTGTAATGCATGTTTCGTCCAACGCCTTGTAACAACGAGGTGACTCCGGGAGAGCGGCACTATCAGCAGACGGCCGCCCTGCCCATGCCATGATCTCCCACTCCTCACATCTGTTGACAAGTGTTTCCATCAACCTGTGGAAGGCACGTTGTCCTTCTCCGTATGCAATCGTCAGGCTCACATCGAAGATTCCGATAAGACAGTAAGCCATGTCTTCTACCCGGGTTGTTGTCCGATTCGATGCCCACATCATCTTTTCGTGAACGTCACGAGCTCCAGGACGAAAATAACGCAGGTCATGCCGAGAGATGCCTGTTGCTTGTGAGAGTGTGTTCAGCATTTGGAGGTCTTGCTTGTCGTTAACGCTGTTGCTGATAGGCACCCAATCTTTGCCGTAGAACTTCATCGTCCGAGGAGCCAGCAGCTCCTGCAGGGTCCACCCTCGCGTAAACCAAACATCCTTCCAAAGGTCATCAACTGATGTTGCCTCAGCCAAGTACGCAATGCACACATGGGCGTCACGATACCACTTGAACATGGATCGGATCGCTTCTTCAAGTTCGGTGCTGCTTTCTTTATTGATACAACATGTATCCGACCAAGCGAGAAGACAGTCATATTCCGCAGCCTTTTCGCAGAAATTCACCAGCTTGCTGTATCCCGCAGGTCGGAAGGACATCATGATATCGCGAAAGGTTGGTTCCCCTCGTTCGATCCATCTGTGGGAGAAAGTGGCGTATTTCAGCTTTCTCTTTACGAGAGTCTGGACCGCCTCCTCTCTCGTGGGCACAGAACGACCAGCGGCCCCCTCAATGACTTTGGAAATGTCGGCTTCTGTGACTGCCAACATGTCGCGGCGAAACATCTTGTTCACCTCTTGGCGCGAGACAAGCCTCTTCTCTGGAACGTATACGAGATAGGTGGGTAGTTCGTTGTTCACATACGTCCTATAAGCTTCCATGACGTCGGGCAATGCTGGTAGTCCAAGTTCCTATACAGCAAATAAGCAAATGCAAAGCATATCCTTTTGATGCACTTGCATCCTCGGTAGCTCCAGAGCTATCCTCCGCGGGTCCGGGAGGCAACCTGATGCTGATTCCTCTGCCGCTACTTTCTGGCTGAATGACATGCCCCTTTTAGCGTTCGGGATCATGATTTGCTGGGCCAGCGCGCTCACCAGTATCTGTCCATGGGGAAAGACGTTGCGGACATCCTCTATCACTTCTCGTTTGAGTTTGTGAAACTTGGCCTACGTTTCCGTGCTCAGATGAGTGGCAGAGCGCAACCAACGTATGCCCATGCACACCAATGTAACATACCTTGAGCGCAGTCTGCTCGTCTGCTGTCAACGTGGACTCTAGCACCAAGTGCGCAAGGTCTTCGAAAAAGTTGCCCATCGTCGGCGCGTGAACGAAAGGGCGAAACGTTGACAGGAGCGTGGTCGATTAATTCTATTGCCAGACCATGCCCCCAACTCTTTGCTTTTATAGACGAGCTGACTCCAGCTGCGGGTGGCGCGTTAGCCCATGCTTTGCAGTGCTGTGTAGACTTGTTCTCTGAGGGCCTCGACAGCAACCCTTTGCCCCAGGCGCAAAGTTTGCACGAGGTCACCTGGCAGCCCTGTGCGACCTACAACCACCTAATTCCATTGGTCACATACGAGCTGTGGCACATGTTCTTTGATTATTCTGTCCGTACACAATGTTCGTGGAGAATTGATTGAACTTGGATTAGCTAGCAGGTTGGATGAACAGGACGACTGTTCCCCTTGTCGTGTCATACCCATGCGACGGGATGGTCAGCTTTGCCAACAGCACATTGAACGTAATCTCGCGCTGTCAGCGTGTTCAAACGCGGAAATGAAATATTGATGGAAGGCCATAAGGCGTGGCGTGCATGTATCATTATTGGAGGAGGGTGTGCTTGGTTCCGTTCGTAATATCTACAAGCGGTCCCTTCGGATGGAGGACTGGATTCTAATTGAGTAAGAGTGAACGATATACTATTGCCGAGCTTGACTCTGCATCTGATCTGTGACGAGCGAGAAAGCGACGAAGCTGACACCGCTCGACACTGGCATGTCCAAGACGAGGATCCTCTTGTCACCAGATTTGCCATATGCCACTAGGCAGTGACAGCCTGGCAGAGGACTCTTGCTTGCAGAGTATGCACGCGCTCGTCCACCCTACTTCCACTTCAACAACGTGTGATTTGCACCCGAACATACCGACTTTACAACAAATGATCATAGGACGTACGGATTTCAGTTGGATAATCTTGGTAACAAAAGAAGAATTTTATCAGCCGCCAACCAATTGTCATGTGTGATCAGATATCCCAAATGTATGTTTCTTCCGTGAATATGAATCATCATGGTGGAGCGATTGTTTCCACCAACTTTGAAATGTATCGTGAACCTGTCTGAAACTATTCCTCTTGCAGTCACCCACGCGTTCAAAGTAATCCACCCTCTTGATCTCAAGGGTTGATAGCGAAAGATTTTAATCCGCGCGGATCGATTCATCCCGCTCGCTCTCTAGGCCACTTGGATGCTCACTTACGTTGCTTTGCACCAATTAATGACAGATGTGTGATATAGTAGAGAAAGAACTCACAAAGCCTCTCATGTGCGTCTCTGCTCCAGTAATGTCGATAAGTTCCATCTCCTCTGAAGTCAGCTCGGGTACGTTCTCAGTGTCAAGGTATTCTCTAATACGTTCAACTTTGGTCGATGTGCTGTCGTAGATCATTCGATACCTATTAAATTTGATGCTGAACAGACTCACGTTACAACAATCGCGCCCTTTTGCTGCAGCCATTTTTGGAGCACCTGACCCTCTGACACAGGCGATCCCCAAGTATCTTCCAGACGTACACGAATTTTTTCGATGACTGGGTCAAGAGGCCCACCTTTGTGGCGGGTGATGGGTGATAGACCGCCGTAGGCGGCAGTCACGATGTCATATTCTTCGTGGACTGCGAGGGTGGGTCCAAGAGCTTTCCACACATATGGATGAGCCTCAACCTGTCCAAAGTTGAGTCAGAAGCCAAATGGCAACCCTGAGGAAATCGTTACCCACCTGGTTTACGGCCGGAATAATGGTGGCCGCTGAGAGAATTTCCTCGAGGTGATCCGCAGTAAAGTTTGAGACACCAATAGACCTGGCTAAGCCCGCCTTCTTGATTTCCTCCATGCCTTTCCATAGTTCCCTGAGCTTGCCCACTTGGTTACGCGCCGTGTGAACCAAGTACAGATCCACGTATGTCACTCTGAGCTTCTTCAAAGATTTCTCCAGCGCACTCCTGGGAGTCTCACCCTGTACCCAGGGAGAAAACTTGGTTGTGATGTACAATGCAGATCGTGGCTTGCCCGATGCAATGATTCCTGCACCTAGGGTCTCCTCGTTGAGGTACGCCTGCGCTCCGTCCAGGTGAGTGAACCCATTCCGAATAGCGACGGCGACGGTCTTTGTGACATCCTTGTCTTGGAACGCAGTACCTGTTCCAAAGGCCATCCAGGGGACATTGTGTCCGTCATTCAGAGCCAGCGTCGAGACACGCATTTCGTGGGATGAGCAAAGGAGGAGACGGAGCCGAGGTATCACAAGTCATCTGCGCTCGACTATTTAGAGGATACAAAGAAGTCGCATTCCAAGTATGGCGTAGTGTCCACTGCAAATTAAAGTGACCCGCCCTAAAGTCCAACTATCAACTTCCTTTCCCGCATGATCTCTTTCTTCATCTTTTAACAACTTCCAGGTGCCAGTCTACCACATGCTCGATTGTCCTGCCCTCTCGACAATCTTTCATCTCTCGGTGCCTCAGAAAAAAGACCGCACGGTGCACCCTTTGGCCGATCACCCTTGGTTTCCTTCGTGGGTGCCGTCGGTCACCTGGTGTACCGACAATGTGTGGCATCTCGAAAAAAAGTCATAGATCAATGTTGAATGTACTCTATCTCAA
>JBBPNZ010000560.1:0-17196 GCA_038091195.1 Phylloporus rhodoxanthus | reverse complement strand
TCAGAAGGAGAGGCCATGGAGCCAGCGGGCACCACTGATGATCCAAGTGTGAGCAACGGAAACTGGCACAAGAGTGGGGAGGCAGAACGCACATTGTTCAAGGCCTGATGGTATCTAAAAATTCTAGAATGTGTCACTGCGGAGTGGTTGTCTGGATCAGAAAAGTGATTGACGACGACGTAGGTCTTGGAAGTAAACGAATGTGGGGAGTGACGGAAAGAGTTCGGCGAAGGGCTCGGAAAACAACGAGGTTTGTGTTATCAGGGTTGTTACATGGACATACTCCAAGCCGGTGTGCGGCGAGCTAGTGTGTAGCGAAATAATTACCATCAACCTGGTTTGCACGCCAATTTCTGCAACGGCAAGAGAACCCCTGACGTCATCGTTCCCTATTAATTTGGTGGGGCCTTCTATATCTGGCAAGTCCTTCTGCCGATTCAGAAGTACGTACCCTTATTTCAGTGAGATCACAGCCGCAAATAACGTGGTTGACGTCCAACGGGATAGACAAATCACATTAAATAAGTAAAAGTGATATATACAAAAGGTGATTGTGAGTATTAGATGGATCGGACACGCCAAGACGAGACGCCGTTGCCACATGGAGCGACTCATGTGGAGCACATTGTGGAGCGTAGGCATGTCACTGAAAACTTGGCCGCCGCTTGAGCACGCGCGTACATAAGTCGGAGAAGGGCAAATCGTAATTGGGGATGTGAGTGACGTGAGAGCTTGGGCAAAGGAAAGAGGGTTATCGGACGTCACGACTGTGGTTGCTCAGATGATGCGAGATGGCGCCACTGATCATCATTTTGCGGCTCTCACGACAACATACAGGCATCAATCGTCAATGTTTTGTTTCTCGCCAGACATCAAATTCACACACCAATGGCCTTATCCGCACCTGACCGTAGATAATTCGCATGTTTTCGTATCATCCTAGAATACGCACTTGAGAGGATCGAAACGACTCGTGAGGCGGCTTCCAACGAGTGTCAGTGTGCCAGCAACGTACTGAACAAATGGCAATTGGACAATTACGCGTAATGTTTTGGGACAATGTCGCCATGCACGTTTAGTTCTCCCCATGTCCCACGTTGAATACGCCGTCTACCCGAGCGCACTGTCATGACTCGCACGGAAGAGAAAAGGAAGCTGTGGGCACGAGCAACTGTGTTCCCAGAAACCTACAGGTGATAACAAACAGCTGTCATACTATGCATCCTTCGAATGCCCTCGCAAGACTCTTTTCCAACGTAGAGCTCCTTGAGAACCAGTAAGTAACTCGGTTGCCTGGATGTGAGGTATGTAAATGGAGGCTGAGCGCTGAGCTTGCGAGTTGAATGAAAGAGAAGTGCAATGCGAGTATATCATTCCGAGTTGGGTCATGTAACGCGTAGGGGCGTGAGAAATTTTACCATAAGAGACGCAAAGCAAGATCCTCGATCAAGTGAGCCACGACCTACAACCTTGCATGAAATGTCGACTGACGAGCTTTAGGCAGCGCGACATCCCACTGAGATAGATCATCTACATACCACGCACCGCTTTCCAGAGGGTTTCCACCCGGCCACCCTCGATTTTACTGATATACAATGATTCAATGGGCTCAACCTCGACAAGGTTGTGATCAGTCAATCCATAGTCGATTCCCACTTCCGATGTCATGTATGCCTACTGATGGAGCACGTCTGTCGGTGTTATCGAGGAAGGTGAGTGGACGCGGATTTCGTTCGTTTCTCTTTTTGCGAGTGCCAGCGTTGCCCACAATTGATCAAGGTTCGAACGTTGCCATTTGACAACACCTTGTGTTCCTCTTGAACCTATCTACTGTCCGTAAGAAACGAAGTTCCACCATCATATACCAGTCACCAAAACCTAAGTCGTAGAGTATGCTATTTCTATTCGGTCATCTATTCACGAATCACACTTCACTTTCAAACAGCAACAACCTGTCATATCCACATATCTTCCTCGTCAATATTCCTGTACCCACCAAACGTGGCGGCCCAGAGGTCATCAGTCCCATCGTCTTTCGTGTCTACAACTCCAGCTACCTCATATGCAGATTTCATCTATTGAAGCAATCAGTAAACCTGCCCAAGCGTGGCGAGGAACGCAACAATAAAGCATACCCAGCCAAGAAACCTTAATCAGGGTACGTACTCCTCCAATTTCGGGTCCCATTCCAAGTTGCCTTTCGAATGAGGTAAAATTTCTTTCATTTCTCTAGCACCTGAAGGAACCGTTAATTTCTGTGACGGTACATTGAGAGTGCCTGCATCACCTTGATCACATTCCGCGCCGCCTCCCCCTGATAGTATGCTGTGACCTTGACGCTGTACCATCCAAAACAATCATTCCAAAATGTCCATCATAAAATTATTACACATAAATATATGTACACTGTACTTGTCGAAACAAAGGTCCAAGTATACCCAGTACTTGCTCAACATGATTAATCCAAGAAATCCATCCAGACATTTCCCCCAAGAATATCATCGGCCGCGTTGCATTTCAGGGCGAGACGGGAATAAACACCCACCCAAAGGCTCTGACCTCGTTACCTTTCTCGCCCAGATACAGCTCCGTCTCGTAGAGCCAATTAACGAACCCCGCAATCCAATCTCGCAGTCCGCGGAGGTACCGCTGTACCTCGTGATCAGCGGTAAACTCGGACACCGAAAGAAGCGCCTCTTCTGTCGCGACGAACGCGTCCACGCTCTGCTTGACGAGCATCCCCGCAGACGACACAGCACACTCCAACGGCACGTTCCGCTCCCTCATGAGAACAGTAACGATGTTCGCGTCGTGTTTCGAGGGTATGCCCTTTGCGCAGGATACAATGTCCTTGACAAGCCATACATCAGCAACCGTGATCCGACGTGTGCGCACGCTTGTCCACAAGGAACCACCTACCGCGGACCAAACAGCGATGTCACACGCATGATCATGCAGTCTTGCAAACAGCGCGTCTGCCGGCAACGCGTCTGGAATGTCCACGTCCCCCGCATACTGGACCAAATCCAGCGCCATCCGGAAACCAGACGCATCACGGCTCTGTTCGATGTAAGACTCGAGGTCCGGGACGATGCCCTGTGCGACATTCAGGGCGAACTGGTGCCTTGCTTCGAGGTAGCGTCGTTGAGATTTGGTGAACCGCATGTACCATCCGGGGTGTTTGTACGCCACACGTGACAATCGATCCGAGAGGCTGCGTTTCGCGTCGAAAGAACAATAGAGTCATGTACGAAATGAGCCGTGAAACGATATTATCGGAGCCAGACACTCACACCATGCACAAATCAGAGTCCTCCTTTGACACGGCGACCCGCTCGCGGTGGCGCAACAGCAGACTGAGGAAATCGGTTATGAACCGCAGTTGGGGCGCGTCTGCGTTGGGATGGCAAGCTGCCGCCAACAGCCCAGGCTTCGCAGCGCTCCAGGCCATCGAGGAAAGCACGATACCAGATTCTTGCAGCCACTTCTCAGAAGCCTTGGAGACCCCTCTGCAGTGCTTGTTGGCCCGCAGCTCGAAAACACTGCAGAGTGACATGAGGTCCGGAAGTTGGAGGCTCATCGTCATGGTGGTGCGCGTTTTGCAGCGCGAGTCGCTGGAAATGAGAGAGGAAGACGTTTGCACTGAGTGTCGACCCGAGCTGATGGTAAAGTAGGCGTTGGAAAGGAAGAAGATGGTGTTCCGCCAGAGAAATTAATGTAAGAGTACGTATGTAATGACCATGGTGGTCCGCTCCAGCTCCGAGGAGTGTCTCATGGCAGTGCGCTCACAAGGTGGAGGGGAAAGCGTCGACCGCGAAGACTAGAGGAGTACTATACTATATCACGAAGTAATCCGGCTAAACATCTTTTCTATCCGTCCTCGGATTCTAGCCACGCCTATCCCAATGCCAACAACCACGCCTACATCGATAGCGATAAGTGACATCGCAGCAAACATGTACCTCGGCGCAAAAATTTTCCAGACCATGAGGTGCCTCCTCAGCACAGCTGCGCACGTAGCACTCCCCAACAAGAGAATCGTGAAATACAACATAATAGCGAGGCCAGCACGCAGTGAGGAGGCCGTGAGTCCGCGCGGTGGAGGTAACGGCGGGAGGTTCCAGAGCACAAGCAACGGTGAGGCGAGACCCATCAAGAAGTGGGGCCCAAGCGTGTTGGTGATAACTGTCAGCTGTGAAAACGGAAAAGACACAGTGGAAGTGAGGATAAAGGCTGTCTTCCATTGTAACGAGGGTATCGTTGGCTGGTGACCTGTCCCGTGGAACGTATGAGCTGCCAGAAGCGCAAGGGGGACGACTTCTGAAAACGACAGCTCGCGTCTGAGCGCGTTCAGGTCCAATGACGTGGTTGGTTTTTTCAACGCAAACGCATCATTGAGCCCATGGACATCGCGCACACTGTCAACGACTTCAAGATGTGCCAAAAGCGCCACAGTCGCGAGTCCTAAAACCACCTGACCGGCGAGTTGCGTGCATAGCCAGACCACACTGAGGAAAATTATCCAGAACACAAAGTAAGGCGACCCAAATGCATTAGCGAACCCCAGTACGGTCACTTTGGTCCTTTGGTCCTGTTGGTCCTTGGATGCGTTGGCATTGTCTTCAGTGTTGATCTCGAGACACACTGGTGATGTCCACCATAACGAGATTCCCCCGAATGCGACCGCCGCAAAACATGTTCTGGCTAACATTGTCCGCGTCAGGCGGAACAAGGCGTTTACACCGTCACCGAAGAATTCCGTCGAGTGAGCCCATTCCAATATCCAAAACCCAGTTCCGGAGAGTAAAGCAAACGTAAGCGCCCAGGGAAACAAAATTCTTGCCAAACCCTTGTCCGATTTTGAGATAGCTAGAATGCGTTGAATGACGGATGGGATGGAGATGGCAACAGGTGGCGCGATGAGCAAGGCGAGAATGGGAGAAGCGGACGAAGTAGGAGAAGTGTAGAACGTTACGGTGCAATAAGGGTGCTGTTCTTCTCTACACACGGTACTCATTGCCATGAGTCTCGCGCAGGCCGCGAATAACGTAGAAAATCCAAGAATGCGGCCCCGAAGGCGGGGTGTTGGTGCAGTGAATCCGATCAAGAAAGAAGGAACAAGGGTTGTAATGATGAGGAAAAGGACGATGCGGTCTTCCCAGACGGTGAAAGAATTGGAAGCGAAACACAATGCATGAAGGATGGAAACGACTGGGATGGAGGTCCAATGTTCACGGCGGATGGGGAAACGGCACGAAAATGAGAACATTAACGTGGACGCAAGCGCGCTCCCAAAGACGGAAGCGTGATGGAGATATACACCTTCAAGCACATTTGGCAGTAGAAAATAAGTAACAGTTCCAATTATTAACCCGGCAGCAGAGGCTTTCAAGGCAACAGATAATGCGCTTTCAAGATGTTCCTCCGAATTTTCAGCATCATCGCCGAGTAAGCGATACGCGCTGTATGTTGCGATGGCGCCAAGGAACATGACGGCAAGACCAGCCCCGATCAGAGGGAGACTAAACCGTGCCCAAAGAGTCCGACACGTCGATAGCGAGAGGCGATTAAACTTCCAGAGCGTAGGGAGTACATCCTCGGACGAAATGGTTTGTATTTCCTTCCAGCTGTCTGAAAGTTGACTCCAAAATACATCGAGTTCCCCGCCAGACGGGCTGTCACGGTAGGTGTCTAAGTATTTTTTGATTTGATTCACGTTGATTTCTAGAGCTTTCCGGACAGCTGCACCATTAGTGCCTCGGTCGAAGACTTCAGGGATGATACTTCCAAGATTATTGAACGGGATAGGGAGGCCGAGGAGGAGCGATATTGTCGGGACGAGGTCAATTTGCTGGATGGATCGATGAGGAACAGTCTCTCCTGGGAATACAGTGGTAGGAACGAGGATGCTCGGCAACGATGTTGATCCCTGGGATAACGCCGGACCCTTGCTATAAATCCAAACACCCGACATTGTCTCTAGAATGCTATCACCTCCGTGGTTACCGGTGCGGTCCATACCGTGGTCCCCAAGCAAGACTAGCAAGGTATCCTCATCGATGGCTTCGACGAGCTGGGCAAGGAAGTCGTTCATTTGTTCCAACTTTGCCTTCATAACCGGATGCTCAGGGCCAACGCGATGCCCAACATGGTCAACACCTAGACCGTGACCAATCGCAAGGCTCCAAGTGTGGGAATGATTGTTTACCAAAGGTAAGAGGTTAGCGATGACCCCTTCATCAACCGTATGTAGGTCCTCGACGTTAAACGAGTCAAAGGGGAAGGTCATGTTGTGATCAAGGATGTCAGGGAACAGAGCCATCCACGTATCATCGCCTGCAAGAGCAACCTTTCAGGCGTATATATATAGAAGCAGAGGGCAGGCCGCCTAGCTGACCTTCCGATCTGCAGCTACAACTTGGTGAAGTAAGGAATCTTCATTAATAGCGGAGCCCCCAAAGCTCTCTCCAACATCGACGAATGTCGGAAGTGAACCAGTTGTGAGACCCTTGATGCGTTGGAGCGTTGTAGTTGGTGGGTCGGCATAAGCATTAAATACGAAGGAGTGGTGCGGGTGGGCGGCGGTGAGTTCCCGAGGAAGTGTCAGGATGTTGTGGTGGTACAGTGAAGGAGGTTCCGGGGGATGACTGGAAATGAAATCGAATCGAAGGGCGTCGATGATTAGTATGACAGCTCTTTTGTGTGTCGTGAGAGAGGTACACGCGTCACCACCGCATTCGTTTCGGTCTGGAAGGGATAGCCGGCTCAAGAGAAATCCCTTTGTGAATAAGTATAT
The DNA here is from genome assembly GCA_038091195.1 of Phylloporus rhodoxanthus. NCBI lineage: Eukaryota > Fungi > Basidiomycota > Agaricomycetes > Boletales > Boletaceae > Phylloporus > Phylloporus rhodoxanthus. Next base: position 10,400 of record JBBPNZ010000560.1, on the reverse strand, counting down.
CCCTACGCAGTGAACAAGGGAAAGCCAAAGTAGGAGACGGAGACCCCTGGGCATCACTTTCGCATTGAGTCACAACCTGGGTAATGCCGTGCTGAAAAACGTCAGCAAAGCATAAAATAAAATACATTATCACTCACATTGATATTCTTACTGACCTGAGCGCTAGCGATAACGCCAATACCTTTGAACTGTAAGCCAGTCGTTGTCGTTCGAAAAAACAAACAAACGAGAATAACCAGATCACGTGACTACGATCTTTTGAGTTGACGTCGTCTTTATTGAACTGCACCTTGTATTCTTGGTGCTACGCCAGATCTAACTATAACGTGATAGAATGCCGCGCAAGGATGCAAGCGGAGGCCAGATATCCGCTCAAGCTCAACAAGATCTTGTTTCAGAAGGCATCGAGAACTTTGAGCTACCAAAGAGCCTCGTAACAAAGATCGCAAAGTCAGCCGTGCGTTTTCAGATCCGTTTTCAGAATCTAATCTCAAGTGTCTTGTAGATTCCAGACAATGTAAAATTGCAGAAGGAGACCGTGCTCTCTCTGGTAAAAGGGTCAACCGTATTCATCAACTATCTCGGTCAGTAAACTTTGGCAATATCCAGTAAGGAACTCATAGGTGTTGTATTAGCCGCAACGTGAGGCAGAGACGTTTCAAAATGTATGGACATTGACCGCTATTCCTTAGTGCACATGACGTCGCACTTTCGAAGCAACACAAAAGTATCTCCGCCTCCGACGTACTTAAAGCACTCGAAATGATTGAATTCGGGGATCTGGTCGACCCACTGCAAAATGAACTTCAAAGTAACTTGTTTTTATTTTTGCCGTTTGATGTTTCTTAGTTTCTGGATAGTTTACCGCGACAATGCGAAAGGGGACAAGAATCGAAAGACTGTGGGTGTCGAGCGCAATAACAGTGTAGGCAAGGGGAAAGCGAAGGAGGGCGAAAGTATATCATCAGCGTCGCGGCCGAAAGGGAAGACAAAGCCAGCCCTGCCACCGCCATTTACTACGCAACCTTTGCCCACTGTCCCGCCATCGGCACCACACACGACTGAAGATGTCGAGATGAGCGTGCACGTAGGAGAGAATGAGGAAATGGGGGAAGCTGAGGGTGGTGAAGACTATGTTCAAGAGTTTGGAGAAGAAGCTGAAGAACAGGCAGCCGACTATGAAACGGAGGAAGAGGTAATAGAAGCATATGACCAGTCAGAAGAATTGAAGAGGAATGCCACAGGACTCGATGATGCTCCCCCAAGAGAGGATTCTCAAATGTAACTACTCGTATTCTCCGAGAGCTTTCCGAGATTCATTATTGCAGCGACCTCACCATCACTGTAGAGTACTTGATTCCATGACGGGCCCAACCATTGATTGACTTCAAGGCGATTTTGACGCTCGTTGCTTGGAATCACTGGCCAATCAGACATCCCGTCTTCAAGTTGCTGCTGGCAAACTTGCAGCCAGCAACAATAGGAATAGCACCGTAACATAACGCGCTAAAGAGGGCAATGGACATTGCATTTCCTCGGGTTGGTACAGTATGTATACACGAATGTTACAAGGTTTCTCCCACCCCAAAAAGTCCGTGGGAACTGTATAACGACGGAAAAAGTTTCCTTTTTACAGTAAGTGTCTGACGCCTTCCCGTTTTGTGTTTGTCTTACCGGCAACTGCCGTTGCACATCACATGACATAAAATCACACAAGTCACAGATCTGGTATCGCGCATTCTGCTCACTCTCGTCCTCATTACACACACATCGCATCATCATTTCGAACTCAAATTGATAGTTTTATCACTTTGGTCCTGAGAAGATCCCGCAGCCTCGCAAGGAGACAGACCACAACACACAAGACTATGACACATCAAAATAAAACACATGCATATGCATGTGTGTGATACGCCAACGCCGAGTCTGTCAAACGCTCCGCTGCCAAGCCGACGCCAGCGGCCGCACAATAGCATCTCGATGAGCACCTACGCGGACAGACACACTGCATACGACCAATAGACGATCGCCAATGATGCACCAGTCTACTGAACCCCCCCCCCCCCCGACTTCAAACACATCAGGCATGCCCTCAAAACAGCACCACCTTGCCCAACAAACCTTCCTCGATACCCTCGGCCGCGTGCTTCTTGCCCTTGCCCCGCCCTCCGTTCACGAAATCCGGCGGCCCAATGGGCTTGACCTCCTCCATCGCCACCCGCATTACCACACATAGCGTATCGTGGATGTCGCTCCTCCCAGTCAACATCCGATACCACGTTCACCCACGAGTAATTGACGGGCCGAGTTTTTGCCTTGGTCTGTTTTTCCTTGCCCATGGTTTCGTGCTGGTGGGTGCTGGTCATTGGCGCGCACGCCTGCCCGAAAGATGTCACCCATGAGCGCGGTGAACTGGGTGCCGACATGGCACGCTGGGTTATGAATGGATCGGCTAAGAAGTAGCCTGCCTGCATGCCAAATTTTGCGGCCGCCGATGGTGTCCAGGATCACGGCATCGAGCCGAACATGAAAACGGGTCAAGTACGACATGAAGGGGATGATGGAACCTTGTTCTGTGTTGTACGGCGTGAGTGGTAGTGGAATAAAGAACGCGCTCACACATTCTCGCCCACTCGCCTCCCCTCGTATCGCTATCGCCATTGACTTGTGCCCTCGCCGAGCCATCGCCTTGCCTCGTCTCGCGCCAGGACGAGGCGGCATGCATGCACGCCTTCAACCGTTCCTTGGCGCGCCCATACGCTCCTGCCCACCCTTGTGTCGCCCTCGCCTGTTCCTCAGTCCGCTCACCCGCTCTCGCCCACTCGCCCAGCCATCGCCTCACGAGGCAACCATACTTGCACGCAAGGCCAGTTTCCTGATGCGCCCACGCATTCTCGCCCGCTCGCCCCCACTTCTTCCCTTGCCTCATCTCACCCAAGGACGAAGCGGCAGCCCTCACTTATTCCCCAATGTGCCCATGCATTCCCGCCCACTCGCCTCCGCGCTCGTGTCGCTGTCGTCTCGTGTCGCACGAGGGCGAGGCGATTCGCCAGCACGCCCTCACGCACACCAGTTTACTCGCTTGATTTCCTGTAGTATGTAAATATGCATTAGTACCACCCAGGGGCGATGATTAGTACGACGAAACGGATCCCCTGAAGGTTAGAGTGAGCAATATATTGTCTGACATACCAACACTCTTATGTAAAGGGCAAGCAAGGTGTTCGCCGACGCAGTCGGCATTCCCAAGTATGCACTACCGTCCGAAACCTTGCAGGCCAAAATGTCAAATATGGTGGTGTTCACTTCCCACCCTCCTCGAGACCGCCAAAGAGGTTGTCCCTCACGCTTCTTTGGTGACGGACGTGATACCGCTCCTGCGTCGGCCAAGGGCTACGCCGAGGACTTGCTTTCGTTCAGAAAGTCGGAGTCGTACGGTGAGCTGGCGACTGTCGTCAGCTGATACTATTATGCCATGGATCGCGATAAGCGCTGGGAACACATCAAGATCGCTGTGAGGGCCCAAGTTGTCGACGGTAAAGGTGAATCACCCGAAGACATCCTCAAGACCATCCAAGAGTGACAATTTCTTGAAGCCCATCATTGTCAATGGTGACGAAGGTCGCATCAAAGAGGGAGCCACATTGTTCTTCTTCAATGGCGCTGTCGAGAAACAATTGCCGCTTGAGGAACGCCACTTGATTGCCTCTCCAAGGTCGCGGAGGTGGTTTTGAGCAAGAAACACAAATTTGTCTTGCAACTTTGCACCTCCCGACATAGTGGGACACACGGGTGTATGAGGCAGCTGTCGAGGCCAGCACGACGACGGACAAGGCTATCGGAACGATCTACGAGACATGCGAGAAGGCCGGATATGTCTTGTGCATCACGGCTGATCATGGGAACGCAGAGCAGAGGTGAATCCAGAGACAGGAGCACCGCACACGGCACACACGACGAACAAGGTCCAGTTCATCATGACTGGAGGGAGCCTAGAGTTCGTCCAGGATGACGAAGGTACAGAGGAAGCGAGAGCATTGGCAAATGTGGCGCCGACTGTGCTTCGAGGTATGGGGAAGCTGCCAACTGCTATGTCAGCGGTGGAATCACATGATCTGACGTCACAGGCTGGTGACACCTTCTCCAGCTCCTTTTCTTTTTCTTTCCAGTAAACAATGCCTCCAAGAAAACGTACAACATCCAAGCATACGCCTCCCACGTCGCCCACAACTACCACATCCCATACATCGGCCGATCATCACCATCTCCGCCATACAGGCCCCAGCATCAGCACCCGTACGCGCGCCAGCACATCATCTAAACCGCCCGTACAACAAGAAACTGCCCAAGAGATCTCTGAAAAGAAACCATTTGCTGAGGTCTCTCCCTCGGGCGCGCGCAGCCAGTTCAGCAAGTTCATGTACGTCCTCCTCTTCTGTGCGCTGTTGCTCTTCGGGTGGTACATCTATGGGATGGTGACCCTCTTGGAGAGGCTGAAAGACGAAGTCGGATGGTGGGGCATCATCGTGGGCAATTCGGGTGCGGAGGCGTGCAAAGGGTGGGGTTATGGACCGGAACGTCCCGAGGGCGCACGAAGAGGCGATCTGGAAGGGTCGTTGAATGCGCTTGCGGATACGTTGGGTATTTCTCCGGTACAGGTGGCGTCTGCAGTGAAGCCGCTGGTTCCACAAGCAAGCTTGATGAATATTGCATCGAAAGCGGAAGAAAGTGGTAGTTCGGAGGCGGTCAGAATACTCATTGAGGGTGCCACGCCAAGCGAGAAAGAGAGGGAGAACAGATATGATGGATGAGGGCGAAATTAGGCACAGGCTCCTCGATCATGATTTGCTGAGCACACCAAGGTAATGTAGTGTGTTTTGGAGGATTCCGCGTAACGCAATGATTTTGCTCATTCGTCGGTTGTAAGTATTGGATCCAAGAGTGCTTCATTTCCCCATCGCTATTAAATTATAGTACCTAGCGTTAGCCAAGGTTGCTGTCAAGTTTTGAGCACCGTCGAGAGACTTGCTTCAGCTCAAAACGACTTCAGACACTGTCACGGCTCACCATAGAAGACTGCAGTGATGATAGCCTCGCGAGAGCGGACAGGCTTGGGCCAGTTTTGAAGTTCCTACCAGCTGGCCCCTGCGCAAGTGGCAATGCCAGTGCTCCACTTCATTTGAATAGCAATCCGCGTCGAAATTCTGACTCTCAATTAAACGATGAACTATCGAGCATCTCACAGCACGTCGGGCCTGTCGCATGCTTGACCTGCGTTCAATGTCAGGACGCCAACACGATCAACTTTACGCAAGACCTCATCAACGACTTTGTTCGCCTTGCAAGCATCCCTGATCGAAATTTGATCGAAATCATCCGTTCGCATCCGGGTTCGCATTGGGTGACGGCCTACTCCAGATTGAACATATCATGCGCTACGACCTGCAACATGCACAGTTTGCGTACCTCTCTGCGTGTCACACCTGTGGGCAACGAGAGTCCAGACTTCGTTTCTGCCATGTGGACGACCCACACACGCACGAGATTACGTCTAGGTTTTATGAGTGTATAGTGGGCGATTCTGGCTGGTTGGATCACACGCGTGCGGCGTGGGCATTGCACAGGACGAGGACTGTTTCCGAAAAAGCTATACCCCTTGATCAACGAATTCCGTATATACACACCGGTGGCTAGTTTGATTCCCTGAGCCGTTGTTTGGTGTGACCGACAACTATTGAACCTAGTGGCGCATACGTACGTGGAGCAATACAATGGGCGGGAGTGTTCGGAGTCCTACTTGCCCGTTTTGACATTTCCATGGCGGAGCACAGACTTGAAATCGAGGCACCCTGGAATGCACGCAGCATCACCTCGCCTAGCAACACTGATGGCAAACCCAACAAATAAAGAGCCTGGAGACTGCGCGGAGCGACGAAATGGGAGACTGTCCACGCAGAGCGATGAACAATTCAGATCAGAAAAGTGCGAACCCGAACCTGACGCGTCAGCAATGTTTTACGGCGACGCATCTGGGAAACATGTCGGATAACGTCCAAGTTGACCAGTTGAAGAAGGTACCTGACATCCAAGAAAGTTCAGGAGGATTCCTAGACATGCACTGTGAACTAGTGAATTAACGAGAGATTTACACCGCCCCGTAAATCATTGGTGCGATAAGGGCGACTAGACGCTTGTCTTCAAACATCATGCCTTGATGCTCACCGTATGGCTCAAAACCTGACGTAGAAGAAAACAATTCTACATGCTCCGGAACGCCATTTTGAGCTTCTGTTTTCCCGTAACTTGGACGGCGTCGCGCCTCAGCCGACGTGGAAAACTGTCACTGTTAAATTCGTATGGGAATAAAAAAGCACCGTGCTTGTAGTAAAGTTGAAGAGGCCTGCTAAAGCTCACTGGAAGGCAAGTTGAATGTATCATGAGTGCTTTGGTAAAACCCAATTTTCAACCCATTACGCCATCGATCGGTGTTTGACTGGACCTATCAAATTCCCACGAACAAGCGTGCCTTTCAACATGATCAACTTGAAGCCTTGAAGGTCTAATATCTAATAGTCTAGGACTATAACGCATCTTAGTAAGGCTAATATTGGCATTCGCGGGGAAATAGTACGCGTGAACGAATTTATCAGATACAGACAAGGCTGCGGGACACACCACACTACCTGTGGAAGACATCAGCGGCAATCCGTTCTCCCCCGTATCTCAATGGTTAGTGGGAATTGTCGAAGAGATAGGTCTGTGTTTGATTGATGGTAGTATAGCGAATTCGTAACATGCTGTCCAATGCAATGAATATCACACACTGATTCACATAGTCTCGTCGGGCTATAAAAACTCATCTGATGCATCAATTATATCCCCAGTCTATCGAACGCGATTTCATAGGTAGCATGCCTATTCATCTCCTACCTTCAGCCTGCTGAATCGTGTTCGTTCTATTCAGCTCTTTGACCAGACTCCCACTTGATCTTTTTCTACCATCAGGTAACTATGGCAACTGCTGCTGAAGGTACGTACGTCTCGCTATCGCATGAACGGCTCATTTTTGACCTGTCATCCAGTTTATGCATCGTTGGACATTAGTCCCGACCCCGACATTGTTGTCGCACTTGATGCACAGTTCGACAGGGCCGGTAGCCTGCCCCATGCTTCGTACCTCGTCGCCACAGGAGTCTCTACCACCCTCTACGTCAAATTCAACACTGATGGTCCAGCCGGGAAAGCCTTGTTCGACAAGCCAGGTGTTGATTTATTCTTCAGCAATGATCCGGTTTCCAAGTTTTCGGGTACCTATAGACTTGAAATCTTGCGAGAGAAGCAGGCCTCCTTGTACAAGGAAAATGAACTTATTTGGTCTGGGGAATCTGTGAAGGAGTTTAACAATCTCGCTGGCGTTCACCAGATCACGTTCTAAGTTCCTCAAGGAACGTCTGTATGCACACTATGATGTCAATTATTGTAGGATGATTCGAGTCTGTCTGTGTTCAAAATTCAAATATGCTTGTGGATATGAATTGTACTCATTTCAAGTCTGGCTCGTTGGACAGCTAGCAATAACATATCGTATCGGTCAATTATAAAAATGTACTATGTGATGAAAGCCATGCTCAACTCGTTGTGACATCTACTAATCAAGCCCACCATCAAGACAGCAATAACTATCAATCTACTCCGAGGTGATTTACTACCGGAGACACACCCTTCTCGGATTGAAACCAGACTTAGCAATCTCATAGACAGTACGTCATCCGCCGTTTACTACTCACAGCGTACTTACTGAATCGCTTCCTTCTATTCCAGTTCTTTAGTAATTAGATCTACGTCTCACCCCACGGTCATGCCATCTGCCAGAGAAAGTATACAGTCTCTCTCATTGCAGCCTGCATTTTCAATTTTGGACCGTGTCCCAGTTTTTGCTTCCTCGGACATCGCGGAAGTTGACCCTGATCTTGTTGTCGCGCTTGACTCGCAGTTGGCCGCTGCGGAAAGAAATTAGATCAAGTTCAATCGCAGCTCGCCTTCGCAGGGGGTACGGGAAAGTTCGTTGCTATATTCCTCCCCGGTTCTGCAATCGGTAAAGGCTCCACTGACACGCAAGGTGTGGTTTATTCTACAGCCCCGAGCCGGTTCCTATAGACTTGAGGATTTGGAGAAGGATGCTGCCTTGTTGTACAAGGGTGATAAAGTTGTTTGGTCTGGTAAAGGTATGAGGGATCTCAATTTACTCGTGGACACCTTTGAGGTCACGTTCTGACTCTCGTCGTGGACCAATGTCCATACGAGTACATGTATTTTTCCAAGGATGGCTCGAGTTTGCTGAATATAATTGTGTCACTGAGCTTCAGCGAGGTGGCGTTCTGGGGACTGTATGGCATGGGCTCTTAATGGGCTATACCGTATACCACGTCGAATTGATAAATTAGGTTCCTAGAGTATATGATGGTGCATAGACTGGCCTGATGAAGCAGCTAAAAAGTATGCACAAGCTGAGACACAGAACAGTGAATATCTCGGCTCAGGGGCCCCCTCCGGATGCTGCTGCCCTCCGATGCCTCATCTCCTTGTCCCTCCGCAACTTTTCCACGTATATAAATGTGAGGATAATGAGATCCAGCATGGGCTCTGCCTGGGGTGCAATGTCCAAGCAGGCGCTCCTCCGTTTTCCAATAATCCCAAGAGTGGCTCTGTGGTACCGCGCGATCTCTGTTCGGGAGTCATCATCGAGAGAAAGCTACGTGACGATAAATCAGACGACATGCAATAACCCAAGTTCATCATTGATACCTACCACAACGTCCCTGTAGTACATGTCCCATCTATATTGACGACCGTCCGGCCCAACAAATGTACGTTTTCTATGAAAGGTTGCGTCATGTGAGCGCCAAGTATATCTTATAGCGCGGTTGGAGAGCTCACCTTCCAAAAAAACCTTTCCTTGGCAGAAAGACGTTCGATTCAAGTCTCCTCCCTTCGATCGTGAATATGGAGGATCCGAGACAACGCCAAGCGATGAGAGCCACTTCAATGGGGTCTTCCGTCACTGAATTGTTTGGCGTCGGGCGACTGATGGTCGTTGTACGCACACCTAGGCGAAAGGGTGTATTACTCTTGAACACAGGGAGTCCATGTTCGTCCGTAAAGACTGTGTTACGGACACTTTCAGAAGAGAGAGTAAGGATCATGATACGTAGTGTGTGTGGTATGGAGAGTGTTAATGACCTCCCACACCAGTCTCTTTTTATTTGCCTCAACGAGTCATGGCAGCATGCCTGAAAGACTCAGGTGCGCAGTCGGCGAGGCAGTATAAGCATGCAGTGCCAAGGTTAGCTCCAACTTGTAACAAGCACACAATTGCTGTACGAGGCAGAGTGGGGAGAATGCGAGAAAACGACTGGCAGTGTGGCACTCGTTGTATGGCGGCTTTCAAGGGTTTTCTGATGGAAATTAAGATAAGTACAGGAGCTCGTGCACAGGTGGCAATGGCACTGCGTTTGTCGTGCGCCATGCCAAGACTGGCACTCACCAGCCTCCGCATCCTCAACTTTGACATAAAGGAACAACCTGTGCGAGCAACCGCGACGATCCTTGAAAACCAGTGTTGGATCCACACCCGGGCTGTCCACCAATCAGGCGAGCTTTGCCGACCCACAGAACTCTGAGTCCACGGCGCTATCAAGGCTATTTTCTCGGGTCGGAAGTGGCTAATTCTTACTGTTGTGGGGTACGGAACAATAATCTAATTAGATCTTCCTGTAAATCAATGAAAATTGAGAACCCCAACAGACAGGAAAAGATTGAACATACATTAGGACTTGTTCACAAGCTAGAAAGTGTACAACTCTGAGCATGGCTTCGAAGTGGTACAGTTTGTGTGACCGTGAGCTATCAAAGTCCTGAAAAGGACACGCTCAAACACGTGACACCTCAATATTGCGAGTTGAGCAACGCCACCACTACGGGAAAAGTCAAAATGTTCACATCTTGCCTTCATAAATGGCTTACTGAAAATGGTTTGTCTGGTTTATCTTTTGATGCACTTTGAATGCGCTTTTAAACGATTTATCGTACAGTCACCGCGTGTCCGTGGACATTCGGTCTTATTCTTGCTGTTGGCGCTTTCACCGTCACGCGTTTCTTGCTCAAAACATGGCTTGTTCTTCTCCAAACCTTCATTTTTCCCGGTAAAAACGTGCGTCCGCCTGCTGGACACGTCTGAATGAGGTTAATTTGTTTCTTGTTTCTCAGCTCAAGAAATTTGGTTCAACCAAGGGTGCTTGGGCAGGTGTGCAGTGTTTTAGCACAATCATTATCTTGACCTGACAGCAACCCTAGTTGTCACTGGTGCATCCGACGGCATTGGCAAGGAATTTGCTATCCAG
>JBBPNZ010000559.1:0-17208 GCA_038091195.1 Phylloporus rhodoxanthus | reverse complement strand
CAGTCGACCCGCTCATGAAATTACCAAAAGCTGTCATTGATAGGCAGTTCAAGGGCGAGATCGCATCTACCATGGACAAACTTACTACTAGGGCCCTCCAAGCACAAGTAGAAGCTGCTGTGGGTCGCTGTTCTTTCTTCTTTTTGTATTCGTTAACCTTAGGTTCGTCCCAGAATGTCGACAGGGAGAACTCGAACAAAGTGAAACAGGAAGAGGGTGCCTTGTCAGTCACACGCATCAAGGTGCAAGCACGTAACGTACGTACTGAAGCACACTGATAAACAATGCACCCGACATAATTATTGCGAAGACACAAGCCGATTCTGAGGCTTATAGTGTTATTGCAGCCGCAAAAGCTCAAGCCGAACGTACCAAGATTGAAGCCCTTGCTCAGGCCGAAGCCATCCGTCTCACTGCCGAAGCGGAAGCAGAAGCCATCCGAATCAAAGCCATTGCTGACGCTGAGGTCGTGGACCAGTTCGCACGAGAAATGGGATTAAGGCGCGTCGAGATTTCACGCGTGAAGGCCTTCGGCGACCGAACTGTCTTCATGCCTTCGGATGGACCCGCGAACCACATGGGAAACGCAATGGCGGTGGGCATGGCCGCTGCCATGGGAAGCAGCGCGCGAAAGTAATGGTTTGTGAGGAGCTTGAGCCTGAGATGGAAGGAAAAAGTTGCGGGGATTGAATTGTTTCTTAATTTGGTATATTATGATAATTATTGTAGTAATGTACTAGGATGGGCCCTCCACCCTCAAACATCCACTGGGAAGGAGTGTGCTGGATACTCTGTTGACTGCATTAAAGTGCCAATTTGACCAAAATCATACTTGTTCGTTGTCTGTCTGAAGTATCACTTGTGGGAGTCAGGAAAAAGCTCAGATGCTGCCTGTCCCTACAATTCCATGTCCCCATCTGTCCCAATAATCAGGTGGCCTCCTTATCCACAACAATATATCTCTGTGCTGCATTACACTCCACAGGGCTGCTCTGTGGCAGGGTTGTGGGAATTGGGTTGGTCATTGGCAGGGGTCAGCTGGGGACAACCCTTTTGCTGAGTAAGGCGCCGATGGTTTCGCAATGCCTGCACGGCGCCTTCCATAGAAGCTGCGGGGCCGGTGACAATCTCGAATTTCATGTCCGCAGGCACGTGCATTCCCATGCCTGTGAATGGGCAAGAGGGCCGAAACAAGGAGGCGAGGGCACGCCGCGTGTGCATGTGCAAGGAGGGAGAGGGCTAGCGCACACGATCGGGTGACGAGGGCGGGATGCAGTGGGCACGTACGAGGGTAGGCGAGGGAGAGCGAGCAAGAGCGGGTATGTACGCATGGGAAAAAGAGGGGGCGTGCACGTCCGTGCACACTGGTGGCGACCGGGGTGAGCGCAGGTGTGCACACGCGTGTCCAACGACGGTGCAGTAGAGAGTGCAGGTGGGCGTGTGCGAGGGAGGGAGAAGGACGGCGTGCATATGCACACGATCGGGTGGCTAGGGCGAGGGAGCCTGGTGCTTGTGCACGTGCAATGGTGCAAGGCAGCGAAGGGGTAAGGGCGTGCGCGCGTGGACGACCGTGTGGGGTGGGCGAAGCGAATGGGGGTGTGAATGTATGTTTATGCGCGCCTGTCGACATGCTGCGGAGGTAAGGTGGGGAGAGTAAAGGCGGGCGACGGCCGCACGTCTGTGACCAGCCCGCCATGAGCTGGCTGCTGCGATCCTGCAAATGAAGCAAACCTTTATATTGCCTCTCAACGCGGCAACCTCATAAACGGTCTGCCAGTCACCAGACTAGATTGCCGCACAAATACTGCTACTTGCCCCATTACCTGGCGTCCTGCCGGCGAAGCGCGGCGCTCACCAAGTCGGCATTGGCTGGCTTGTATCGGGCAAAGAACGTTTGCACTTCTGCCACCCATGCTGTGAACAGGTGGCACGGATGATCGTTAGATCTGCAATCGTCAGATCCATATTCTGGCACAACACCATATCGGATAGGAGGAGGCTATGAACAAAGTCTCGAGTCTCGACAATGGTAGTGTGACAAGCGCCTAATATGTATATATCGTTTTCATTAAAAGGCTACACATGGCTACCATGCCACCAGGTATCCTTGGCAGTGCTCCATATATTTAATCTGAACGTGTATCACCCATTATCAACCCTACTTTCAGACCACCCAGCTCGTACCTGCAGCAATGGACGTTTTCAGCGTCGCACTAGTAGACGGTGCGGAGTGTAAAGACTCCGATCCTCCAGCCAAATCATACATACCGATAAGTAGGGTATCCAGCACTAGGGTTGTTAGACATGATTTCTCCAAGTCAGACTATGCGATGGAGGACAGACCGTTTTTCGTACCGATAGGCAATGACGGCGTCACTGCCGCGTTGCAGAAGCTCGACATGCAGCTACAACAGGTTCGCAACATTCGCCATTCTTTGCAAATTGCAATCACCATGCTGATTTTTCAGACTGGAAGGAGTAGTGTGTTGTCCAAGAAGGTGTGTATCTGATATCTGATCCTGCAGCTAACATTCCAAATCTACGTGTTCTGGTTAGAGTCCCGTCTCGTGGATTGGTCGCGAAGTTCCTCCAGGCAACCTCGGCCTGATCAACCACGGTGGTCTTCCCAAGATTTTAACGCGCCCCGGACGCTACCCAGGCTTTCCTCTTCGCAAGTGGTGGGCCCGAGAGTGGTGCGGAACCCAAGGACGTAAGCAGCAACTACGTTGTCCAATTTTTTGGCTTGACTGTGGCCTTCTAGTGTCGGATACTGTTATCGAGTTCAAGGGTTTGACCATGGTACAAGTTTCGCAGAACCAGGTAGCTAGTCATTAAATTTCCTTCGATTCTTGCACTTACAGTGTTATAGGCGGCGGTTGTGTCCGACCCACAAGTCAGTCCATAAATTATCCTTGTCCTCCAGGGTTCACCCGCATCGAAAATCTAGAACCGGATCTTTGTTATCAAGAACTCAGGTTTTGTCGCGTACGCGGTTGAGGGTACATACGACGTACTGGCGATAATTGATCAAACCCACCTGAAAACTGCCGTTCAAGACCATGTAACGGGCGCTACTCTAGGGTGGTAAATTGATTTTACTGCAGTTTCGTACGCTATCTAATTGTTGAGAAGGACACACGAGGTTAAGATGAGAAGTCGTATTGGCGCTGGAAAGGATCAAGAATATATCGTCGCACTCTTGTTTGTAACATCCTTCAAATATCCATTCACTTCTTTGACATAGTCTCTGTAGCCTGGATATTCCTGCAAATAACTGTGCCATTCTGCAACGCGGAGATGACCTCGAACTGCTTTCTGCCGGACAACATTACATCACAAATCCAAATATTACTTTACGTGGACTATACACTCTGGGCGAAAACCAGCTGGAGATGCCAACGAAAGACATGTAAGTACAACACATAGGCAGTTTCGATTCGCGTTCCGATGACATGACGCTCTATAGTTTCACAAGGGATCAGGTTCCTGTTGGCCTCCGCATCTACCTCAAATGGTGAGTAGCCTACTTCGTTCTTTGATTCATTAAATTGATGTTTTTACAGGCAGCTGGTTGAGCCACTCAAAGTGAGTCTTGACCGTACCCCTGCTGATACGTTGATTCTGATCTAGGGTGAAGCTTACTACTCACGGGTACTCTACACCATATGATGCGCTTCGTGACAAGACACAGTCGATTCTAACACAGATTGTTGCACACCGTATAGAATATTGTTTTCATTGAGTGGCATTCGATTGATGGTCAATTAGTCGATTATAGTTCGATGGTGAAACAACGATCACTTGGGCCAGACAATTTTGATGATGGCACAGACACCTCATCGGTATTCCTCGACGCCCTCCGAACCCGTGCAATGGATGAGATGCACGAAGCTGCATTGGAGTACGGCATTGTGCTAAAGGATCTTGGTGGGTTTTAATTTCATCACAATCAACCTGCTCATGAAATTATCAAAAGCTGTCATTGATAGGCAGTTCAAGGGCGAAATCGCATCTACCATGAACAAGCTTACTACTAGGGCCCTCCAAGCGCAAGTAGAAGCTGCTGTGGGTCGCTGTTCTTTCTTCTTTTTGTATCCGTTAACCTTAGGTTCGTCCCAGAATGTCGACAGGGAGAATTCGAACAAAGTGAAACAGGAAGAGGGTGCCTTGTCAGTCGCACGCATTAAGGCGCAAGCACATAACGTACGGACTGGAGCACCTTACTGATAAACAACGCACCTGACATAATTATTGCGCAGACACAAGCCGATTCTGAGGCTTATAGTGTTATTGCAGCCGCAAAAGCTCAAGCCGAACGTACCAAGATTGAAGCCCTTGCTCAGGCCGAAGCCATCCGTCTCACTGCCGAAGCGGAAGCGGAAGCCATCCGAATCAAAGCCGTTGCTGACGCTGAGGTCGTGGACCAGTTCGCACGAGAAATGGGATTAAGGCGCGTCGAGATTTCACGCGTGAAGGCTTTCGGCGACAGAACTATCTTCGTGCCTTCGGATGGACTCGCGAACCACATGGGAAACGCAATGGCGGTGGGCATGGCAACGGCGATGGGAAACAACGCGCGAAAGTAATGATTTGTGAGGAGCTCCAAGGTTCATCCATCGTTAGCTTACTCCTTGAATATTCAACGTCTCCAACGCTCGTTTACTTATGTTCTTCCAATACTCTTTCCCTCGCGAGTACATCGAGTCAATCGCTGTCCTCACGTTCCGGAACCTAATTTTTGATGCGTTCGTAGCTCTTTGCTCTACTTTCTCCAGTAGCCGTTCTGGCTGCAGTGATACTTCCCATTTTGGTACTTGTACACGCCTGAGTCACGCTTTCAAAGTCACATGTCACGACCGCCAGGAGGCTTTGCAAGCCCCATTGGGTTACTGCTCTACCTCCATCCCCAACACTGACTACACTTCGTTTTTGCACCCACATCTTGTCAGCTTACTCATCTACGCCAATTCACTCCCGTCATAGGCAATGAGGTCTAAATTCAAGGATGAGCACCCCTTTGGTATGCTCCGCTCTTTACTGTAGTTCACTCGCTCACTCAAGTGGCGGCTCAGAGAAGCGCAAGCAGGAGGCCGAGCGTATCAGACAGAAGTATCCTGACCGTATTCCCGTCAGTACTCGAGAATACATGTCCTGAATCGTAGTGAAACACCTTCTAAATGTAGGTTATTTGCGAGAAGGCAGACCGAACGGATATCCCGACGATCGACAAGAAGAAGTACCTTGTACCCTCGGTAAGCGCCTACTTTCCACATACTGTGTGCGATGGATGTCTGATTGCTATATTTTATAGGATCTGACTGTTGGACAATTCGTCTACGTCATTCGCAAGCGCATCAAACTTGCGCCAGAGAAGGCAATATTCATCTTTGTCGACGAGGTTCTTCCGCCTACCGCTGCCCTCATGAGTGCCATATACGAAGAGCACAAGTCCGTCCTGCCCTAAAATGGTCCACACCTGAACTGACCACCATGTGTCGTAGGGACGAGGACAACTTCCTCTATGTCAGCTATTCAGGCGAGAATACGTTTGGTGGGGAGGGTTGGATTGAACTATGAACATTTTTGGGACGCTCTGATCTGCCGTTGCACGGAAACTTTGACTCGATAGACACTAGGCAACAAGCGTACCAGAAGCCTCCCATTCCCTTGCTCGTCGCTTCATCCACCAACATACCCTCTCGCCCTTCTGTTTGCTTGCCTCTGTATACTATTTTCTGACGCCGGTCTGGTTTTTGTCCCTGTTTCTCTACATGTTTCAAATTACAAGCGAATGCATCTTGTATCTGGATAATTTTCTTATGCCGGTCCAATCATTTTGAGAGTGAGTTTTGTTCGATTGGAGAATCTTGTGCAGTTGCCTGCATTCATCGTGATTGATCGATTGATTCTCAATTCTACCGTGGACGTAGGGCGCGAACTTGACCATCCTCGATGAAGTTGCCTTGGATGATATATGATCTAGTTCTTACACTGTCAGTATGTATTTAAGTCATACACCTCTCAGATCTGAGTCATCTCACTGTGCCTTTGTGGGTTTCAGATCCAACGTTTTGTGCAAGGACGACTAGACCTTCTAGCCAATGCTGGAATAACTTTGCACAGCATTGAAGCTCTTCACATTTCTTAGGACATCTTTCCTCTTATTGTTGGTGTCCATGAATTCACTGGGCTAGTCTGCGGTGATCGGTAGCGTGGCCGAGTTGGTCTAAGGCGTTGGATTTAAGAAATTTGAATCCCAATGGGCGTATGTCCGCGCGAGTTCGAACCTCGCCGCTACCATCTTTTTGGGGTTACTTCTCCTCCGCCATGGACCAGGCACGATACGAGATTATTTCTTAGAGAACATACTTTCGGTCTCCTTGTGACGATGCGTAATTGATTTGTTATCTCACTACCGGCAATTTTGATGATACATGGTATGAATCATTGCAAGACTACCAGTGCGATTTCTTACCTCGAATACTCCAGCAAGTTAGAAGAGCTATTCCCCATGAGAAAAATCGTAGTGATATCACCGAAAACTACTCACGCCTTCAATGTTGTCAGCCCCTCCGGGACGTTGCCGCACCCTGACCAACAGGATGAACCAATACCGAGGATCCTGGATGAAATCGTATGTACCTTCGTGTTGGGACAAACTGTTCCAACTCATCATCGGAAAATATGTTTCCGATGCTGTCCTTTCCTCCGGGTAGAGTACGAACGCGTCTGCAAAGTCCAAGTCAGACATACACATGTGCGCGACGGGTTGACACGCTAACCGCGAAGGCCTGGGGCCGCTCGACTACGGGTGATCAGTACCAAACACGGGTATACTATGCGGCATGCTCACCTCGGGGGCATCATTGGCGTGGTTCGCGGATGGCGGCGGTGGGGGAGCAGTCGCCAGAGCGTCGTCGGGGAATTCTTCGCCGACGAATCGCTGGACGCTGCTATCGACCGGCGCTTGAACGGTCGGAGCACCAGTCGCCACTAAGGAGCGGTTAAAATCCATTCCCAGAGGTGGGTTTGGCCATGCCACACCTTCGGCCGTCTGCTCAGAACCAGCAACCAGCTTCCCAAACTGCGCGTGTCCTGCAAGGAATACCGGTCAGCCGCAACGAGAGGGAACGCGATAAAGGGCCGAGTTACGCGGCAGCTTTTGGATGTTAGTAAAGCCTGGATCGACGGTGACACCGGTGTATCTAACTGGGTGCTGAACTTGCCGCTTCACGTTTTCCAACGCCGACCCACTTACTTGAGGAACTCGATGAGAGTGCGTTTCGTGAACACGATCTTGGTGGTGTCCCAGTCCAGCATACCTGCGGGAGGGGTGAGCGGGTGTGGCGTGAGCATGAGGAAACACACCGAGGTGCATGGGCCAGTCCTTTTCCTTGGCCATATCGATGGCCTGGGAGGGCGTGAATCTGAGATCCGAGGGCGATCAGTGTGCGTCTCGAGATCGAATCGCACGGAACGTACGTAGAAGACATTGGAATGGATGATAGGGAAAACGGGAAAACCTCGCGACACTCAGATTAGTGTTATATGTTTCAGCTGCCGCGATCAAAAAGGGCATGAACATGTACCGATCCCATCATGAAGTCCCTTGCTCGCTGTCAGGTTGACTCCCATCAGTTCATCTTATCAGCTGCGGAGACATATTAACGGGTAGCACTGGTTTCGTTCTGTCTCTCTAACAGTGCTCTAATCAGTATCCATGTAAATGCATGAAAGCGTTCCGCATTTATAGGATGCTGCACTAGATCATCTAAATGCAGTATGGCTCAGCCGATAAAGTTATGTAAATCATAGAGTGAGCAATAAACTAGAGGGTGTTGAAAACCACCTTGAGACCAGGACTTTAAGTAAAGAAAACAGAATACTTGAAAACAGAAAGCGAGTACGTGAAAACCATGATAGACGATTGGGAGATATCTTCTGTATGTATGTGGGGATAGTTTTGTCTGTTCCAGTAAGAGAGATACAGCTTTAGATGGAAATGGTATGTATTCCGGCATGCCCAGATACGAGTGGGAGACGGGGGTCGTAGAAATCTCGTGAAGAAAGATCGCGGTTGTGATAGGCATGAGCTCAAAGGACGATCAACGTTACCGCAGGACGTTTCCTTCCATTGCAACATCAAAGTCTTTGGGATCAAAAGATAACGCATCAAAATGAAGAGAGTCGAGCCTCATCTCAATACTGAGATCACTGAGGCGTCGTCGGCGAAGGAGGTCTTTCTTAGGTTGGATCTGAAGGGCTTGATGAAAACGTGACGCAAGTTTTTGACCGGCAGTTCCAAGATCAAAGGGGTGTGCATCCGCAAATACATCTTCCTCCACAGGGACATCTGGACAGCCAGATGGTGTTGTGGAAGTAGCGGACGATGGGATGCCATTATTACAGGGATCATTGGGTGACGACGTCGAGAAAGAGAAAAGGCGGTGGAGTTCTCGGACAGAAAACCTTGGGGTAATATTCTTCTTCATGGTATGGCTCGGAGATGCTGGTCTATTCAGCGCGTCGTCGAGCATGACAATGTCTGGGATCTCAATGAGGGATGGATTCGTATCGTTGTACTTGAGGGACAGTGGATTCGTTGGGAGGACGAGGTCTGCTTCTACGGTTGCTGGCGCTTCCACAGTAAGTGGAGATTCTGATCGTAAAGGTCTGATAGGTTGGAAGATCTGTGAGAGTTGTGAAAGGGAGCGGGAATTGGACCGCGCGAGAGATCCCTTCTTGGTGGGAGCGCTGGGAGGGCGCTGCTCGTTCTCATCCTGCGCCGAACGGATCTGCTCTTGCACCCCTTTAAATATTCCAGGCATGCTTTCGCTTGACGTCCAAAGTTCCTTCACATGTGTCCTGTGCGAGCCTTTTCCAACATTCTTTATCGACTGCAGCGCCCTGCTCGCTCGTGCCTTGAGTGTCCTCGAACGTTTAGCCTTTGTATTCTCCTCCAGGTCCGTAAGAGCCTCTCTGGTACGCTTCACCTTGACCACCTCAATGACATCCGAGTCCCAAGGATCTTTCTGTCTCATCTGAGATGGCTTGGTTTCAATTATCTTTATGGCCTCCGGACGCTGCTTCTTCTCAAGCTTCCTGGGTATGGGAACTCTCGGTCTCGGCTTGTCAACAGAAGTACCTCGGCGAATGGGAGCAGGCGCGTCTTTTTCGAATAGCCGAGAAAGGTAGGGAACGTCGAAAAAATGAATGTCGGGAAAGTCGCCAGTGGTCTCTGGCTGTTCATCAGCATCGAAGCAACACCATGGTGGGTTATCCAGTTGTTCTTCTTCTGGAGGAATCACAAAGACGTGAGGCATTTGCAATTGAGGCGATGGAGCCGAGGGTCTTGTCGATCGAGACGTGTAAGTATTCCCGCTCGCGATAAGTGGTGCCATAATGGCGAATTATCAAGAAGATGAAGAGCGACCTGAAGGTTCTCAAACATGATCAATAACAATAAGATAGAAAGAGAATATCACTCACCGAATGAACGGTTGAAAGACCAAGCACCGCGACAACCTGGGATGAACGCAGAGTCAGCCACTCTGACCAAGTTCAACTGTGCTAAGATACTTGCCTTTTATGTCAGTGCTCACGTCCTGCACGTGACGAACAGACTCGGCTCAGTGGACTTGCTGTAGTTCTACTTCTCTCAGCTCTGATCATATCTTATCATGGCCAAGAACATGCAGATTACCTTCCTAGGAACGTCCAGCGGAGGGGGACCTTCAATTTCACGCAATTGTTCAAGCCTTGGTCTGTCAAATCCATTTTGTTCTCTGTTTGGTACATACCACTGGACTAATTATTAGGAGCATTTAGTCGCGAACGTCGTTGGAGACGGAACGCTATGGAGTACGCCATGGGTGGGGCTGCCAGTCGAGCATGTCTTGATTGTTTTCCATTATAGTGGTGGATTGTGCAGAAGGCACTACTCGTCAATTCCAAACCCAGCCTCGCGGTAATGGCGAGGAGGCGCTCGGAGCGCCAAAAGTTACTAAACTTTTTGTAACACACATGCACGGTAAAAATTCGTCATTTCATTCTTTGGCATGATTCAATATTCAATATTCACGGATGTTGCAGCTGACCATGTCATGGGTATCGTGCCTTTCTTGCGCCATGTTCTCTCTCCGCCTACCGTCGTGGATGGCTCGGGTCCTTCCACAAAATCCGTGTGTACCTTGCCTTTCTCAATGTTAACATTCTGAGATAAGATTTTTCTGTTACATCCATCGAGCCGCCTCGCATCGACATTTACGGTCCAGCTGGTTTACGCACTTTTGTCCGCGCCGTTCTTACGATGACCCTAAGTAAGACGGCGGATACTTATGCGGTGCACGAGCTTCTTACACCTCAGTGTCCACGAACACCTTGCGATGCTACATATCTCCATTCTAGTGAATGTCCTGGTTTGGATTTACTCTGCAACGAGCAAGGTTTTTGGCAATCATTCACTATGGTCCGTGGGCGACTTGGAGATGTCGTGGTTGATGCAGGGCCTATATCCCATCGAGGTAAGTGTATGTTTGAGGTCCAATCCAAGCCCATCAGCAGCCCAATAATGGTTATTCCGGGGCAAATCTAGATCCGTGTATTGGATACATAATCAGGGAGCCACGGTTCCCTAACCGAAAGCTTGCGATACTTGGGGATACTTATGACGCGTCGGCTATCGAGCCCCTCCTCAAGTCTCCTTCACCGTCGCTCCTGATACACGAAGCCACCGATGCGTATATACCCAGGTCTGTGGATCCACAGGCACGCAAGACAAAAGAGCAGATTCAAGAGAAAGTGTTAGCGAGGGGACACTCGACACCGGTGATGGCAGGAGAATTTGCGAAGCGCGTGGGTGCCGAGCGACTCGTGTTGAATCATATTGGGAATCGGTAAGCAGTCATGCGTGGCACGCCTTCTTGAGGACTGTGACGAGACGATGACCAATAGATTTCCTGCCCCACGGCAAATGAAAAGTGGGCACGATGTCCGATTTGCGGTGATCAACGAGATCGCGCGCCAAGCGAGCGAGGCATGGGGTATGGGGCAGGCCCAGGTCGCGTTCGACTATATGAGAATACGGGTACCCGCGCCTGCCCAGGTAGAGGAAGAAGTGAGCGTCACAGCAGGTGGGAGTAGTGATCATGGCGGTAATACCAGGTGGAGAAGAGGTCGAGGGTGGAGGCGCGTGCAGGGTGGCCAATGAGAAGTGATTTGATAGTATTTGAAATGCAGCACAGTAGATAACGCCGGCCCCTGATAGCATAGGTTGGAGGGAAGCGGGAGGACAGCCGTGCGATAAGACGCCCGTCACTGCGCGGGGCGCGATGAGGGCGGACGAGGGGGATGGTGCAGCTGAGGAACAACTTGGGGGATGTCGTCGTCGTCGTCGAGGGTGGGAGAGAGAGGTATTTGTACATCTTTGGAACACAAGGTCACAGGACCGTGCAGGGATCAGTCCAGTGCGCCTGCCAGGCTGCTGCCGTCTTGCATCTCGTCCTCCTCGTACCAGCCAGTCAGCCAGCTAAGCTCACCAAATCTCTATCCCCTCCTTCTCTTGGCCTTCTTCTTCTTCTTTCTTCTCAGACGCCTCCCGCATTTCACCTTCCTGATCCATCCAAATCTTCCACCCACCCCAGATGGCCTCCAACGCTCCAATAAACGGTGTCAAATTGTCACGTGAGTCTTTTTCTCCCCATTGTCCTCCCCCTGCAGGCCCCTCGCCGCCTCCCGCCCCCAATCCATATATGGTTTTCCCGGCGTTTCTCTTCCGTCACATCTGCCACTCCTTCTCTTTTTCCCCCCTCGCGCACAACATCAATGCAATCGGATCCTCACTTCTTTGTAAATCACCTAGCCATCGACGACCCCCACAGGATCGTCAAAGTCGTCGCTTCAGACGGAAGGACCAGCGAGCAACGCGAGCTCGCCTACACAAACTGCAAAGTCATCGGAAACGGCTCATTCGGTGTCGTCTTTCAGGCAAAACTTCTCTCAAACTCGTCCAAGGACACTGAAGAAATCGCCATAAAGAAAGTCCTCCAAGACAAGCGCTTCAAGGTATTTCTCTCATTCTACCCATCATTTTTTTCCCTCTTTTTTTGAACCTTTTCCCCCTTTTGTACTTGTTATTATATTACGTACCATGCCTACCGTTAATTCTATCGCACAGAATCGCGAGCTACAAATCATGAGGCTCGTTTCCCATCCAAACGTCGTCGACCTCAAAGCCTTTTTCTACTCCAACGGTGACAAGGTTGGCTCACACTCGTCATTATTTCACCTCCCAATTCATCCCCACTCTAGAAGGACGAAGTTTATCTCAACCTTGTGCTCGAATATGTACCTGAAACGGTGTACCGCGCCAGTCGCCACTACTCCAAACTCAAGCAACCTATGCCTGCCCTCCAAATCAAACTGTACATGTATCAGCTCCTGCGCTCTCTTGCTTACATCCACTCAGTTGGCATTTGCCATCGTGACATCAAACCTCAGAACTTGCTTCTAAACCCCGCTACCGGGGTATTAAAGTTGTGCGACTTTGGTTCAGCAAAGATTCTTGTCGCCGGCGAGCCTAACGTTAGTTATATCTGCTCGCGGTACTACCGCGCACCAGAGCTCATTTTCGGAGCTACCAACTACACAACGAATATCGGTCGGTATTGCTAACCTCGCATGTGGTGTGCTTGACGTATAACCTCAATCAGACATATGGTCGACCGGTTGTGTTATGGCGGAGCTGATGTTGGGCCAGCCACTCTTTCCCGGTGAGAGTGGTATTGATCAGTTGGTTGAGATCATCAAGGTTCTTGGTACACCCTCCCGGGAACAAATCAAGACGATGAACCCCAACTACATGGAGCACAAGTTCCCCCAAATCAAACCCCATCCATTCAACAAGGTCCGTTGGAGGGTGTCACTGATACCTGGTGTATCTGACACTTTGCAGGTCTTCCGACCGCGCACTGCACCTGAGGCGATAGATTTGGTTGCGAAACTCCTTGAATACACTCCTGGAGCGCGGTTGAGTGCAGTGGAGGCAATGGTGCATCCTTTCTTTGACGAGTTACGTGGGGAAGGGGCGAGGATGCCTAACCAGAAGGAATTCCCCCCTCTGTTCAACTTTACGCGAGAGGGTAAGCCGAGTAGCTGTATCCAAATGCAGGTGATTGATGGACGAATGTGTAGAGCTCTCTGTGCGACCGGAGCTCAACCGGCAGTTGGTACCACCTCATTGCATACCCGAACTGCGCTCACGGGGCATTGACCTGGACACGTTCGAGCCGATACCGTTGGAGCAGCTGAGGATCACGCTGGATTGATGATTCTGCAGCAGAAAGGAATGCGCCGAGAGTGGTGTTTGTTATCTGATTTGTGCGTATAGTATGATATCGAATTGCGAGCGACTCGCTGTGTTGCTGTATTCTTAAGTATTAGCCGTAAGGTGGCTGTGTTGACATGTAATACTCGCGCGATGGAACGCAAATGTCGCGTGCGTTGTGCGACACGGCCAACATCAGAGTCCGATATCGATAATCACCCTACTCGCTGTCATCCACGTCGTTGAAGATGTCTGAAACAGCGAGCTCTACCCCGCAACAGTGTGATACCCTCCCCGCACCCCGATTTACCTCTTCTCGTCACCACCGAACTTCTTCTCTACCCGTCCAGTTTGTGCGGCGCAGCCCTTCTCCGCCTTTGCACCCCGACAGCTTCCCAAAGATGCTCCCCACACTGGCTCCTTCCCAGTCTCCGCCACGCCAGCTCTGTGTCCGACACCAGCGTATGGCAGACCAGGGAACCAATCTCAGGCTCCAGCAGGTTGGTCTTTCTTCACGTTCTGTGACTGGCGCTCATCCTCCCCGCAGGCCCTCGACTCGCTTCCCGAGGAAGAACGACAGGTCGTCAATTCAATATGGTCCAACTTCTCTTCCTCTCCTCACCCCAGGAGAGAGCTCATCCTCCAGGGCATACTCACAATGTGTTGCTTTTCTCAACTCTCCCTCCTCACGGAGCAACTCCGTAACCTCATACGGATAGACCCATTCACCGTCCTTCCCCATGAAGTCTGTCTTAAGATTCTTGCCTACCTCGACGCAACATCCCTCTGTCGGGCCACCCAAGTCTCCAAACACTGGCGTAGTCTTGCCGAGGACGACGTCCTCTGGCTCGAAATCTGCCAGCAGCATATCGGGCAGAAATGTCTCAAGTGCGGTTGGGGCTTGCCCATACTGAAGCGCAGACGTCAAGTTCGCTCCGGCTCGGTCCCTTTGAAGCGGTCTCTAGAAATCACTGTACCCTCTGTCGATAGACCCTTGAAGCGTCAGAGATCCGTTGGTTATCCATACTCGCACGGACCCTCCATAGGACCATCTCCATCCTACGTTTCAGCTCCAGCGTCGCCTATCCATAGTTCGAGTTCTCTGTCCCCCGATCCCCTTATTTCCCCTGTAATCACAGACACGGTAACACGTCCCTGGAAGGACGTTTACCGTGAACGACTCACGGTTGAGCGCAACTGGCGCCGTGGCCGATGCTTTGTCCGCACTCTGCGAGGTCACACAAATGGTGTCATGTGTCTACAATTCAGTGAAACACTTCAACACCCATCCTTTCCCATCTTGATCACAGGCTCCTACGATCGTACCGTACGTGTCTGGGACCTCGAAACTGGTCAAGAACTCCGTTGTCTTAGAGGTCACACGAGGGCTGTCCGGGCCCTCCAGTTCGACGAGGCAAAGCTCGTCACGGGAAGTATGGATCACACAATCCGCGTGTGGAACTGGCGGAAGGGCGAATGCGTTCGCACACTAGAGGGACACACTGCCGGCGTTGTATGTCTCACTTTCGAGGGTAATATCCTGGCAAGCGGCAGCGTCGACATGACTGTCAAGATATGGAATTTCGACACGAGCGAGGCCTTTACTCTCCGCGGACACACCGAATGGGTCAATGCGGTGACGTTTTGGGATGCGCGTGGGAGCACGAGTTCCCCGCCCGACTCGTGTCAGTCCACGTTCAAAATAGAGATGGGTAAGATGCTCTTTTCGGCGTCGGATGACGGGACCGTCCGGCTTTGGGATCTTGCACGAAAAACATGTGTACGTGAGTTTATTGGACATGTCGGCCAGGTTCAGAGCCTACGCATCCTGGATGTGGACGATGAAGATTCCTCGGACGTGATGCATGTGGCCGAGAACTCCTCGCAGGATGATGTCCAGATCTGTCAGAGATCCAATCCAGCGGATATCTGCACTGTCGTCACGCATGATACCAGAAAACCAAAGGAGAGTGCGGACGACAAGGGCGGTGCGAGCCGCAGTGCGAGACACCCAGACGGCAAACACGCCAAGAAGCCTGTGCTGATATCGGGGTGCCTGGATAACACGATCAAGGTCTGGGACGTTGAGACGGGCAATGTCATGCGGACCCTCTTTGGGCATATTGAAGGGGTGTGGGCGGTGGCATGCGATAAACTTAGGCTTGTGAGTGGGAGCCACGACCGCACGATCAAGGTGAAGTCATGTGTTGTGCGTGAGTTGATCCGTGCTGAGCATATGACTAGGTGTGGAATCGTGAAGAAGGCAGGTGTACGGCCACGCTATTTGGGCATCGTGGTGCGGTGACTTGTATCGGTCTTGGAGAGGACAAGGTGGTTTCTGGGAGCGATGACGGTGATATTAGGATATGGTGCTTTGGTGATCACACTTGAGTACTGAGTCGATTCCTGTGACTTTGACCTTTTGCATTGGGTTCCACGCCTAGTACTACTCCAAGGACTTTTCGGACTTTTGTCATCGATATGGTGTAGGAACCATTCCCACATCGATATGCCATCGAATTTGAAGTCCAATATGCTTACTGGTACTACACAATTAGCCATAACCTATAGAACATTGCCAGTGGACATCAATGCCCCCTTCATCTAGACACTACCTGCCTCACGCTGTTGGACTCCACTTGTAATACATCGGAGTCCTCACCAGATTGACAGAGGATATAGATGAAATCCAGCTTGATGTCATTGGCTACATTTTGAAGTGCCTCCCCTAGCAGGTGGCAAATGGTTGCTGTGGGTACTCTAACACAAGAGATCTGGCGATTCATGCCACCGTGCTTGCCAGTCCAAGGCTGACAGAAGAATATCTGGGACGGTGTGTCATTGGACAGGGCATTCTCCGCTACCGCAAGTATTGCCTCTCTGCATTTAGTAAGAACAGCAGTCAAGGCATTTTTTCTGTACCATGCTTCAATCTTTGAATCGTCTTCATTTATGATTTGCAGAAGGGATTGGGGAACACATCCCATTGTCTCGCAAGGAAGGTCATGCGTGTAGCACCCTCAGCACCAAGTCTCAGCAGCTCGCTGGTCATGTCATCAAATTCACCTGCAGGGACAGCACAACATGGGGTACTCACGCAAGATGGGCAATCTCTTCTTCGGTCCAGATGTCCATAATATAGCCTCTGGCACCAGCATGCTTGCTCCACTCCTTCCAACGAATTCTCTCAGGCGCAGTTGTTTGAATCACTCGGATCTTTTCTGGGAAACCCCGAAAGTAAACACTGGGACTTTGAACACGGTCGGTTGAGTCCGAAAGAGCCCACAGAGGGGAAAATTGAAAGAGCGGCTCCTGGTCATATCTGGGACACTGAAGTGCAACAGCACGCTTCTGTCCAAGATGCATGACAAGAACATAGATGAGAAGGAGTGTCTTCCCTGGAAGAATAAACCATGTCAGATTTGACTCCATACAGGCACTAAATGGTCTTACCTATGCCAGGTTGACCTGTCACATATGCCCCACGATAGTATGTCTCCGTTTCTAATGCGTGGAGTGCAGTCCGGTATTCTTCTCTCACGAGTATCTTGTCAGACCACCTAGTACCTACAAAGAGGCATTGTAAGGCAGGATAATGCTTGAGATTGATAAACTGAATATTGCCAGAACGCTCCAGGATGGCATCTGGATTGCCCCATACTGTGCTAGCATACAGATTGAATTGGGCATGTTGTGCTAATAAAGATTGCTGTGACGTCACCTTGCTGACTGGATTGGAATTTACGGTGGCGTAAATGTGGCGCGGCAGCCAGGCTCCTACACAGCCGTCAGGGTAAGTGCGAGGCTTTATCCTAGGGGGCATTTGCCGGCCAAATTCAAAGACCGCCAACCTTAAGGTCGCTCGCACTTACCACGACCTTAAG
>JBBPNZ010000558.1:0-17242 GCA_038091195.1 Phylloporus rhodoxanthus | reverse complement strand
TAAATAACGATGATAATGATCAGTTCCGCTGGATGACATTCCCTACGTCGTATGTCGTCGAATAAGCCTGACGCATGGCCGACCTCGCTGACTCATTCCTTGACATGTTGCAGGCGTGTCCAACTATCAGGTCCAACGCGAAGGAGAGGGTCGAGATGCCTTTCAGTCTGTTCAGATCAATCGTAAAAGTGGCTCGATCCTTAACTGAGACACACAGAATACATCGCTGGCCGACCCGGCGGGGCACTATTCCTCCCACCCGGAATGATGGAGTTGCTGCATGAAGATCTGAATAATAACTTCGATTTCTGAATAAAATCGATTCCCGTGTAAGCCAAGTGCTCATTTACACGTCGCATCTTCGTCGTGTTGTTTCAAATGGTGCTTTTCGATGCCGACGAGAACTAAGATACAGCAAATGGATTACAATGGTATAAACAATGCTTAAAAGTCACTAGGAGATGTCAATGAAAAGGAAAAAAAAATGCATACATATATATAGTCTGGATGAAACCCAGTGATCATCTTATCGTTCGTCACATCCATTACGTTACACTTTCAGCAGACCGACGAAGACAATAAAAACAACAGTCCGAAATATAAGAATAAATAAACGTCATGAGCGCTGCCCAGCCACAGCCCGCTGCTGCTGTTCCAGTTTCTCGAGCGCTTGTGGATCCCAAGGAGGTGGATATCTGGCATCAACTAGATTCTGATCCGCGAGCGCGTCCTTCATGCGATCCCTGTCATTCATGCCCATCCGGGCTCGACATCGAACGAGCCGAAGTTTCGTTCTCGTTATCCCTACCCCGTGATGTGAGCATACAGAAACGGAGACGAAGAGGACGCACATGTCGCTATCGTGTTACGGTCCTCTTCCATGAATGGGTTGTCTTGTTGGAAATCGTCCTGCAGCGTGTATAGACACCACAAGGACTCTTCGTACAGCTTTTCACATTCGTCTGGACTGGCGGCTTGATCCAACAGCTCTTTCCGAGCAGCAGTTCGGCTCTGCAACTCGAAGATCAGTGTCGACATCAACACAAGGGCGAGGCACGTACGAGCATCAACGCCCGGTCATAAATGAGTTGATCGAGGTATATCTTTGGACCGTCATATTGCGCCGGTAACCACGTCTTCACGAGCGCAGCGCGGTCATTACACTTGATGAACTGCTCCTTGAACCACGTCAGCGCTATACGAGACGTCAGCACCGTAGGCGATATGCGCAAGTCATAGGCGTTTTACCATCATCAAAGCCCACGGTAACCACAAAATCACCGTCCGGATACCGCATGCGCAAATGCTCTTGATAGTTGCGTAGTTTATCGATGCCTCTCTGGGAGAAGGCCATAAGGAGCATGTACACCGCGACGCAGGTCACGGCGGCGAATTCGGCTTCTTGATCTGCGTTCCGCCGCCGTTCGGCGTGCTTTTCGGCCTCCCCTTTTCGACGTGCAAACTTGGCGGGATCAGGGAGGGGCTCTGAGCAGCCCGCGCAGTCAGTCAAAACGCAAATAAGCGAGCAACGAAAGATGGCTGACTCTGTGGAACTGCTTTTACTGCTTCGTACATCTCATCTGCCCAATGCGTCAGCGCGTCTGTCTTCTGTGCCAACTCCTCCAACGCAGCAAGCAATGCGTCCTCCATCGGGTCACGAGTTGTAAGGACGCCGTTCTTGTTCATATCGTTTCCATTCGTGGGTAATTTGAGTAAGAGTTGTGGTCGGCGCGGTGAAGGCGGCGCACGATAATGACCGGAGCCTGGGGAGATGGGTGATTTGGGTGTTGATACCCCAAATAGCTTACGAGACGCGAGCGACAGCGCGCGACTGAGCGCATTGGAAGCTACCCGAGTAGGTGAAGAGGAAAGGGGTGGGGCGAGAGGGTGGGGCGGAGGAGGAAACGTAGTTTGATAAGTCGTAGGTATAGGCGCAGATAGAGGTGAATGCGAGCAGGGCGATGGTGGTACACGGTCTGAAAGTTGTGTATCATCCACAACAGGAGACCCGCGAACGCGAGATGTCCTGCGGCGGGCTGTGCTGAGCTCTGTAGGATCCTTTGATGAGGGATCTGCATGAATGGCAAAATTGAAAGTAATTACCATCAACAGCGCGATTAAACTCCAGCGCACGCATATCGCCGACGAGCACATACTCTTTCCGGATAATTCCATCTTCTTCCGATTCGCCAGGGATGATCGACCCCTCAGTGGATAAGGGCTTGGGTGCACGTCCTGCTTTGCCGTTTTCAGCGACCCAGTCAGGTTCGGCGTCAGTTCGGATTTGAGTGGGTTCGTGTGGGGTTGGGGATGCCTTACCACGCGATAATGGGCTATTCACGGTAAATCAAAGTTAACATGTGATAAGCAGGATGCCTTGATACATTACCTTTGAGAAGGCCTGGGAATAGCCACAGCAGTTGTGTCTTCCGACATCGTTTCCCTTCGACGAAAATGAAACTTGCTGGGCGGAATCATCGCCTTGGGATCCAGCACCTCTGGGGGGATTACTTTGTGGTGCTCTGGAATTTTACCAATGGGCGACTCTTCTTCTTCTGTGTGCACGCTGGAAACAATGGTAATTACAGGTGCGCGGAATGGGGGGCCAGGAGCTGGGCGAGAAAACTTGGACTTCGCGAGGGCTTCGCTCTTGAAGAATTCTTCGAAGCTGGCACGTTCCACCGGCCGACGCCTCAGAAGGGCGCGGATAAGGTCTTTGATGTCGGAAGGTACAATTATGGTCTCCTCCGGTTTCGTTGAGGATGTAGAATGTGGATTGTGATGATTCGAAGATGGACGCGAAGCTTCTTCGTCAGGAAATTTAACACCTCTGGAGTGCTCAATCTTCTTAAGGAGCTCGACATGGTTCTGCGCGCGAAATGGTGGTTTCCCTACACACATCTCGTATAGTACAGCGCCAACGCTCCAGAGATCAGCTTTCGCATCGTACTTCTCATAACGCAGAATCTCAGGTGCCATGTACAATCTAATTCACTACTCAGCCATTTACCAGGTCTATCAGAAAATGAACTCACGGTGAGCCACAAAGTGTCTCCGCCAGCATTGCGTTGGGAAGGGAGCGCGCGAACCCAAAATCGGCAACTTTAAGAATTGGTACGCCGATAGGATGTCCCTTTACCAGTTCCTCTGGAGGGGCCGGAGTCAAAAGCAGATTCTATGTCCAATGAGTATGCATGCCTGAGAAAGGTGTAAGAAAGTCGTACCTGTGGCTTGATATCTCGATGGATAAGATTTCTAGTCCGCAAGAACTTGAGGGCTCGAGCTACTCGTGGTAATTAACTCGTGCGAATGCCAAAAAAACAAGAGAAAACATGCCTAGCTGGCGCAGAAAGCTGCGGACAACTATCTCGTCAAGGCCGCCTGACCTTGGATGGGGGTAGTACTGTAGTGCAGCTCCTGTAGTTGGCACATATTCAAGACCCTCGACGCGGCCGCGTTTCTTGATGTAATTGGTGAGGTCTCCGCCTGCACAATATTCCATGATGAGGAATATACTCCGTTCTGCTTTCTAAGGAACGACCGATGAGTACAACGCGAGACTGATTGTTTCCAGACAATAAAAAGGAGAGACAGAAAATGTGGCACGATCTCATGGAAAGTAGCTAGTACTTTCTGTTCGGACGATAGCGACTCGGTAATTGTCCAAACCATGATATTCAACGACAACGAAATACCACATACCACAATGTCGATAAGCTTCGTGATATGGCGGTGGGATAATGATTTGAGGATTTCAATTTCGCTTTGCAGGTTGTCGAGGAGCTTTGCGTTGAGGATATCTTTTCGGACGGATTTGATTGCGACTGTCTGGTGGGTCTCCTGACGGAATCTCAGACATAAATGCAAAGGTTGCGCGTTACGTACCTCGTGGTATCCCTTGTACACGGTTGCAAAACTTCCCTTGCCAATGTTGCTCATAATCACGTATGGACGAGCTTCGTCATCCTCGGTGGCCCGCCTAGCAATGGACTTGTCGGGGCCCATGCTTGGCGGACGCCCTGCGACGGGCGGTGCTTGTGTCGGCATTCGATGCGGAGGTAGTGGTAGGAGAAAGAGAACAAGATGGGAGTCTACGCGGGCTCGGCTTTCTAATGAGCCTAATTGCAGGGGTCTCTTGCCATCATACTTACTACAGCTTCACTTTCCATATTTGGAAGCCTGTTCCCCTCGACTACTACCAAGGTTAGTCTCATCAAGCTCTAGCACTACTAGCCTAGTAGCACAGTCAAAACTCGATGCGCACAACTGCCTTCGATTGCAAACAACAGCAAGTGTTACATACGTCACTAGAAAACAATTGTCGAGACACAGTATGAGGACTCAGGAGGTGGATAACCCTCTCCAGGATCCATTCTTTCACCGTTGGATCAACCAGCACCGTAGGTACTTTAAATTGTATGGCATTTCCACCCAGCGTTTTCGCCCTCCAAGAACAATACTCGAGAAGCGTGCCCTGGGGGTCGTTGGGAGCGGCGAATCTGCCCGTCCTGAAGCGCACGCTGATGCTCACCATCAGTAGCAAGGCATCAAACATTTTTCGGCGCTAGATGTGCGTTCAGACCTGTTGGGCCTCCAAGTACTATCTTATCCTTCAGAAACGCGTTTACGCACCAGGTGCATTAGATAGCCCAACAATGAAGCACAATGTATGTGGTAATGTGCGGTCATCCACCATGGTCGTAAATTCTTCAACGATGATCGTATCCTCCGAGCTAATGACGCGAAGAACCTTTGACAGGTGAAAATCTGCGATCTGCGTGCGTGGGAGCTGAATATTTACTCTACGAAACATGACAAACTAATGATTTCCTTCCGAAATGTTTGAAGATTGGATCTCAGTATGGAACCCGATGAGGGAGACAATGTCGCCAAGGTGATATCGCCACAAGCCGCTTTTGGTCGTTAGGATTGGTTCGTACTGCTTTCTCACTTCTGCCTCCCACTGTGTCGCATCGCTCAGCAAAACATTCAAAGCACAAGGTAGACTGACCGCTTGGCAATGACTTCCAAGGCTATCACCTGAGTGGGTCGGGAAATATGCCACAAAGGTGGCATCGACTTCGGTGCCAGTGTGCTGAGATCGCATCACGAAACTAGGCGAAGCCTTGCTTTACAAATTGGGTATTGAATCTCAAGCAATATACGGTCCGAAGTTTGTTCTACTAGGATGCCTGCTTGGGCGTTTGAGCGGCGCAGCCACTGCCAGTGACTGTGTAAGCCTGGGACGAGGAGATCTTAGGAAAGGACCATGGTTAGACTCGGATATCGATATGCTAACCTATGACTAACTTTATAAGGTCGACCCAGTGTTGCCGGAATTGGTGGAAAGCGGCCGGACTTTGATCATTAATGATGCATTGATGTCGTTCCCCAATCGGTGCAAACTAAATTCATAATGAGTCTCTGCTTGCTGCCTAGCTTCTCAATGCCTGAACGACGAGAGTTCATGTGTTTTTCCAGGGTCTTGAAAGCTTGACTATGACTCATCATTCAACACACCTCCTGGTCAGCTGAAGAACCAAGGCATCGAAAGAGGACAAGCCAAAACGTCTCTGGAAATGATAATTTTGTAGATTTGTATAGAGGGTTGGGAATTCGGTGTTTGTGTGCACTAATAGTAATACAAATGGTATCTATAATATTGTTTGCAATCATGGCAAAGAAGAAGGTAAGCAAGTTGCAAATCAGTTGGAACAAATTAATGAAGCAACATATCGAATTCGTAGCAAATCGACATCGCGTCAATGATGACCCTTCTCTGAATCGAAAAACGCGACGAGTTGTCCAACAGCGACCTTCTTGCCTGGACCTACCAACGGCTTGTTGTCCTTGACCTTGTCATATCTGGACTGCCGCCGCAGAACGAGGGGATCGACGAACCGATTGGGCTGCTGATCCCCGCTCACATTATTATCCGTCCTCAGGTCCGTCGATTGCGACCGCACCCGATGTCTCGACAACGCAGACTCATTCTGCACAGATGGCAGGCCATACGTTGACTGCGCCCGCGCGCGCGGACTCGACGCTTGCCCGCGGTCTTCGGCGCCTACGAGCCGCACTGCCGCCGCGGCGCGCGACGCGCCCTTTTTGCCGACCGTCTCGCCGCCATGCTCATCGTCGTCCTCGCTGCTCTCCGTTGCGGTCGAGAAATAGGCGGTGCCCATGAGCGCTTTTGCACGCTCGCGTTCGTACTCGGCCTCCACTTCCGGCGGGGCGACGATAGGGCCGCCAAGGGCAACCGTGTAGCGCTTTCGTCCGGGTAGCGGCGTTGGACTAAGGCTGCCCCGTCTGGCGCTTTGAATACTTGGAGGTGGAAGGCCACTTGGAGTGGGAGACGTCATCCGAGTGGGTGGCGACATGGGTGTGGAAAATTCAAGAGGGGATGATATTGGGGGGAGGCCAGAAATGACCATGGATGTTGGTCGCGAAGCAGCAGGGGGAGAGCTGGCAGGGGTGTGCGTCGGAGAGATGACATCGCCGGGGCTGGCGTAATCCCCCGTGGGGTATGGAAGGCGCGTGCCTGCTCGGGACGAGGCTTTTGATGCAAGGGGAGGGCTCGTGGATTCGCGGGCTGTGAGCGACGGCACGCGGCGAGGCGTCGAGAAAACACTCATAGCCGGTGTGCTGACTGTACTCTCTGGTGGGCTTGCAGAAGAAACTGAACTGAACGAATCGTGTGTGCTCGCGATCATTGACTCTGTTGGCGGGGCTGAACACAGCTCGGGAGAGTCATGAGCCGCGCGGTTGTTGGATAGGACAGCAGGCGACGTTGCAAAACGCGCCATTTCTCGTCCGAGCTCACTGATGCGTCCCTGGAGTTCTGTGATGTCGTCTCTGATCGTCCCCATGTCTGCTTCCCATGGGCGTGTGACTTGCCCTTCTTCATTCGCCTTGTCGTGTTCCTTGTCTTTGGGATCTTTGGTACGTTCATTTTCCTTGTCAACGAGCCAGCGCTCGACATCTCCCATGCGGTCTTCAAGCGCGCGCACATGAGACACGGTCCAACGCTCGAGCTTCTCAAAGCGTTTAGCGACAACTAGCAGCGTTCCTGGGACATCCAAAGTCCCTGAGGGGGTAAAGGAAGCATATAAAGGAGGTTGTTCACGCGCGGGGGATCCGCCTGGAGACGTACCACCACGCTGAAGGGAGAGCGGGGATAGATTGATGGGTTGTGGCCTCGGCACAGGAGACAGCCTGACTGGAGTTTTGTTCTGGGTAGGTGATGTCGGCGAGGAGGATGCCCTAGGAGCAGAATTACTGGGGGGAATCTTGAGATTGAGATAGGCGGGGTCTTTGTACTTGGTGGTGGCAGACGCGGGCCAATCCCTGTCCTTTGCCTTGTCTTTTTCATTTTCATTTGAACGCGATCTAGCTTCCTGTATCACTTGCTGTGCGGGCGTGAGAGGCTCCTTGTCCTTGGTCGGTGTGAGCCTTGATTTTGCAGCTTGCCACCAACCGGTGACGCCCTCCTTGGCGGAGGAGGCTGGCGAGGGCGGGTTGGGCAGCGTCTGCGACCTGCCACGTGGTGGAGGTAACGCACTGGGTGACCCGTTCATCATGGCCAAAACACGCTCCTCCACGGTGCGTCGTTCTTCCGCTTCTCGGGTGAGTATCCGCTCAGCCTCGCGCCTGCTTCGGTCGCGTTCTCGCTGTGCTTCAGCCTCTAATTCGGCGTCCGATGGGAGGCCGCGCGTGACTGGTGCGGGGCTGATGAACGAGCCGACTCGATGTGCGAGGTTAGCCGCGAACTGGGACACTGAAGCAGGGGGGGAGTGGCTACGCGCCCACCTGCTAGCGTCGTCGTCGTCGTCGTCTCCAGACTGGCTGTCTTGTGAGTTTCTTCTTGGCACAAAGTCGTTGCGGAGGTGTGAGTGTGGCCTGCGTGGAGATGGTGGATGTCCAAAGACAGGCTCTGGCTGTCAATGGCGATCAGCTGAGTTGGACTAGTGCGCGCTTAAAATGACCGTACTAGGTTCAACGATGTCGGGGGTGGCAGCGATGAAGTGGTTAGACGTCGTTGCTGGGCAAATTGGATGGACTCGGGGGTGGGCTTGGGGGAGGCGAGGGCGTTGAGATTTGCGATGCTCGGGGAGAGCGAGGTCGTCGAGGAGGTATTGAGGGACTGCGAGGACATCGTGCTGCACGACGAGCGGGCGTTTATTTTGTGCTTGCTTGCTGTGGGCGACGACGAGCACGGCGTCAGCGAGGCTAGCTGGCGCGTCAAGATAGTCCGAGTTCACGACGGGCGTGTGAAGTAACTTCCTAAACAAGAATAGGTTAGATCGTGCCAGACAGGAGTTGAAATTTTGCCGGCGGGCTGGCAGCCGTTTTGGACGGCGTTGACGGCGACGTTGCTAAATCTTCCACTCCATGACCACGACGACGAGCAGAGGTCGCTCATGGAGTCAAGACGCGCAGAGACGTACGTGCCATACGAAACTTGGCTACAACTCATTGCGTACTGAATACCAGGCTTGAGGCGCTCTCTGCCTACCTGGAGCATCAGAGAACACTGCTTACACGAACACAGGCCGATATCGAACGGTTGAAAAGACTCAAGGCAGTGGCCCTCGTGTCTCCGGAGCAGTTTGCGCGTTGCAGCAGCTTCCAGGTATCCACTTTCTCCACTTTTACGCCATCTTATTCATGACTGGGTAATCTGCCAGGAGACTTCTCAACCTGAAGAAAAGCTATCAGAACTCCAAGATTATCATCCTTCCCAGTCCTTTCCGACCAACGTTACTTGGGAAGCATTTTCATCGAGTGGTCTGCCTCTGCCACCAAATCTGTGGCCACATGTCATACTCATCGTGCCTTCCCAATTATAGACCCAACACCCCTGCGTACCCTTGCCATCCGTAGTCGCATCGACCATACTCAACAAACTGTCCCCTCCAGCGTCCAGCAGTCCCCGCTCTCCCTCCTTCAGAAATTCGTCAAAGATGCCCGTAAAGTCATTCTCGACCCCGTACTCGAAAACTTATCCAGCTCTCCTGACATGATCACAAATTCCAATCATACGGTTACTTCTAATCTTCATATTAACTCGTCGTCGTCGAGCGACCCTAGTCATGCTCCCAATCTTACTTTATCATCCCCCCTCTGCAACAGTGAAACTGAAGGCCGGCAGGAGCCGGTTGTTCAGGAGTTCATGAATACCATTCGCAAGAGCGAACGGGCACATGAAAAGATTCAAGAGCTGAAGGAGTGCAAGATCAAAACAGACTTGGTGTCCGAATGCGAACCTGGAGAGGAGGAATCCAATGGCGTATTCGTCCAAAATGACATTGAGGACAAGAGCGCAGAAGTGGACGTGAGCATGGAGACGCTACCATCTTGTATATCTGTGCCACTGGACGACTCTCGGGAGCAAACTGACGACCCTATGGTTGTTGACAACACGAGCGCCGTGGCCGCCGAGGATGCGGTGTGGCACGATACGAAGCTGCCGAATTCGCCAGGCGTTCATAACGCTGTCTTATCTCTGCGGGATCACATCAATCGGGAATCGCGTACACGTAAACCATCTCTGAAACTCCAGCTTCAGTCTCTGACACCGCCAACGGAGGCAGAGAATAAGCCGGCCCCTGCCCCGATGTCATCACAAGCTCTCGGCAAGCACTCCCGCGACATTACCGAGAACAACATGGTCTGTAAATCCAAGTCGGAGCCGCTGTCTGTGTCGGAAGTGAACGCAGGAACAGATAAAAACAGATCTGAGACTTACAAGCAAGCTTGGTCCATATCTGAGCAACACCTGCTGGAACGGCTGTTGGGTGAGATTCCCGATGGAGAAAGGAATCGGCACGTACCTCCATAAGCCTCGTTCTGTTGATTACTCATTCATGACAGGTGGGCCAAAATATCGCAGGCTATGGGAGGGCGGCGGACTCCAAGACAGGTGGCAAGTCGTGTACAAAAGTATTTTGAGAAGCTGAAACGTTTCGGTGTGGGTGTAGACAACAAGGGCAAGGCAAAATCATAGTTGATCGGATAATGAATAGGATTCTGTGAGATGGCTCACTGTGACATTTGAAGTTTGTGGATGGAGATAAGACCATATATGGTCCTTAACCCTAACCCCAAATCAGGAGGAAGATGATGCGGGCTTGTTCGATAATATTGATTGATTCGTTGCCAACCACCAGTGTGCCATCGTTCCAGCGCTCCAACTTGGACGCAAACCAGCACGATGTCGACCCAACGGTTCGATCCGAACAAGGCTCAGAATCTCGTCGAGGTGTGTTCTTCGAATATGTTTAGATTTGCACGTTGAAACCACGTTGCTCATGGGAATTCGGTTGGTGGTGACCGGGAAACGCAGATCGAAAAACAGTGCGTGGCACGTGCACGCACTCCGTGGTCCAGAGTGGCACTTACGCGAGTCTAGATTTGCAGTCAAGGCTGTCGAGCATGCAGAAGTAAGTTTGGCGTGCTGCTTTTGAGGCCGTCGACCCTGCGCGCTGCGCTCCAACTGCTGATCGCATCTAGACCTACTGGGGTTTGCTTATGATGGTGTCTCCGCGTGGCCTAAAGTTGACCAAGTCTGTGACGCCGTTCAGTTTATCCACATTCCTTGAATAACCAATGTATCGAGGCTGGATGATGAAATCTTCCAGCACACCATCACCACGTTTCCAGAGCTTAATACGGAAGGACACGACAAACTCGTGAAACTTGACGAAGACTGGCTCAAGAGCGAGGAAGGGAAGAAGAAATGGAGAGACTTCATTAACGAGTAAGTTGTTGTTTTTCCCGATGGCGTGTGTCTTTCCGTACCCATCAACGATCCTTGGCAACGATATGACAGATATGAAAAGAAGGTCAAGGACTTCAATTTTGGCTCCCTCATACGCACGGACGCAACACAGGAGTATACGGAGACCAACACCATTTTCGGTCAGCTTTCGTCATTGCTGATCGCTCGTCTGCGCTGGTGATTCAACGGTTATGCAGTAACGCGGATGCAATTCTACGCCATTGAGGTGTGTGCTCGGAAGACGCCTTGGTAATTAATGGATGACATGACACCCCATGGTAGATTGCGCGCAATCGGCTTGGTCTGAACGACAAGGCACACGAGATCGCCAAGGCTGAGAGGGAGAAGGAGCTCCAGAGGAGGGAAAAGGTGGCCGAGAAGAACGGAAAATCATAACCCCCTCACATGTGGTGTGTACTGCTCGCGATCGGCCGCTGTTCACCAGCTTGATAAGCATCGTGAACACATGCACTGGCATTTGTCACCGGGACTTGTAGTATAATCTTCTTGAGGAAAGTGGAAATGATTAATCCGTGGACGCTTG
This sequence comes from Phylloporus rhodoxanthus, assembly GCA_038091195.1. Classification (NCBI taxonomy): domain Eukaryota; kingdom Fungi; phylum Basidiomycota; class Agaricomycetes; order Boletales; family Boletaceae; genus Phylloporus; species Phylloporus rhodoxanthus. Next base: position 5,918 of record JBBPNZ010000558.1, on the reverse strand, counting down.
TTCCGTCACGTAGTCACGTTACATGTGATGTGACGTGTCGCGTCAACTTGTCACGTTTGCAAAGTGGATGCTATGGACGACGACGTGATTTCAATACGCTCGGACTCTGACAACGACCATGTGTCGCGCCGCGAAAAATTCGAGCCCATCGTGCGACACGTCGTGGACGCTCTGGGTGGCCACGAGGGGGATGTGTACCGCATGGGAGACGAAGTGAGTGGATGTCTCCGGGACCTCAAGAAGTTGTGGCGAGAGGACGACACGGACGACGAACGCACCGTGGCGCGGATATTTTGGGAGACAAGAGTCCTTCCAAACGACCTCATTCCCATTCTTCTGGCGACCGCGGGCAAAGGCCATGTCGAGGACAAACGCGCCATTGCATGTGCGGATTTGGTCACCGCGATGACCTGGCCCATCGATATGGCCGAGGAGCTTCGAGAGCTGGACGAGGAGTTCGACAGGGGCACGGACTACACGCAACTGACGCTGAGTCATCTGCACTACAAGGCGGCGCTCCTCAGGCCCGGTGTCATGCAGGCACTGTTCGGCATTATATTGCCACCTCTAACAAAACTCGCCAAAGAACGACAGGAACGTGACGGACAGATCGTCAATGTCGTTCTGCACCTTATCCGCAATCTTGCCTTCATCAAGGACCTCGCGCCGAACATGCACCTCAGTGCCGATCAGGCGGAATACTCCACCCTTCAGACGAAGCTCGTTAAGGCGTTGTCTGAGACACACACCCTCGACCTGTTCCTCACAATTGCCGCCAATAGCGATCAAGATCCATTGTTCAATGCGTCAAATACGCTCGTTTTGGAAATTTTTTATCTCTTATTTCGGGGTGTCCAGCCGACGGCGTTGACCATTGACCAAACCAAGGTGATTCGTTGCATTGTCGCCTTGGCCTGACGACTGAATGAAGTCCACGCAGCAACCTGCCCAAAATTTGCACCGCCTCTTGGCCGCCGAGGACAAGAAGAAACGAGACATTGCACGCAATGCGTCATCCCGGCATTCGCGATTTGGTACCACTATTGCGGTTCGGCTCAACCCCAATAAGAAGTCACACGTTGACCGCAATGGCGAAAATGCCGAATCCTCGGCCACGAACACGGCAGCTTCCAGGAGCTCATCATCGAGACCGTTGGTCCTTCACCGTCAAGCGGCGATCACACAAGAATCAGGAACTGTATTGGACTTTGCAAAGCAGCAAAGAGCCCGAAAAGCCAACAAGGTTGATGAGTTAACCCGAGAAGACAGTCTCTCTTTGGAGGCACGGCTCGTCTTGCAGGGGTTCGCGAAACAGTTTTTGGATTGTTTCAATCGTGTGTTTTGATATGGTTCCTTATCTCTGCTTCTGACAACGTTGCCTTGTGCCAGCGTTCCTTTCCTCATTGCTGAGGGACATCAAATCGGAGCGCCCCAAAATCACGGAGAAAGACCATCTTCGATTATTGTACACCACAAAATGGCTACTTCAGTTCTTCCTCAGTCTTCGATCCAAGGAAAGCATCGACGATGGTCACCGGACATGGAATCTCGGCCTTGTTGCGGAGGTTACTGATAGGAGTTGGATTGTCTGGGTCCTCAGACGGATGAGGGAAGCCATGGATGAAAAAGTTTGTAGCATACCACCTTCTTCATTTTTGAAACTCATGGGTGGCGCCGGTTGTTCGATTTTTGCAGCCCAAGATGTGGAACGAATTGCAAGCGGGGATAGAGTGCTTGACGCAGCTCCTCCTCTTGATCGATAATATGTCTTCGTCAGTTATCTCCGACCCTGATCTCAACGACGCCGCGCGGTTACTTCAGCAGCAACTGATTTATAACGGCGATGTGCTTGACATTGCTTTAGAGAGTTTGCGATCTTACAAGGAAGGCACGCAGTCATTGGCGTATCTCAACTCGAGCGTTTATTTGGCCTATGCGCTTCTGCACATGCTGGAGCGGTGGGGCAAGGAGAACAGCAATGCTGTGTACGTCAGAAAGAAGGCAGCCAGAAAAAAGAAAAACAGAGGCAAGTTTAGATCCTATCTCTCCGTCCGACACAGCATGCAATGGAGATGACTTGGTTATGAAGGGAGCGGCCCTTCGGAAGAAGACGGCGTGCCTGACGTTGAAGACGAGGGTGACGCCGAAGAGGAGGAAAATGTGGTCCATGAAACCATGTTCACTTTCGAAGCGTTCCAGATGGTACGTGGCGAAGCATGCATGCGCCGCACGGCTGTGTCATTGACAAAGATAATCACAATTGGGTCGGTGGCAGAAATTCGCGCACCCCGAGATTGCACGGACATTGCTGTTCTACCTCTCACGCTACAAAGACTTTGACTCTCCGGAATTGATGGAGAGGGCTGTGAACCTGATCCACCGACAGGTCGTGAAAGTAAAGGCAGAAGGGTTGTATTTTAATGTGAGTGTGATCACCCCTGATATGCGTGTGTGTACACGTACGTCAATAGGTCTCGACTATGAGTGTCTTCAAATCGATCCTCGACGATCAGCGGTCGCTTCCGAAGGACCGACCGTACAAGAATCTCATAGAGTTGATAACGTTCATATCACGAAAGTTCTTCAAGAGCGTGGAGGAAGACCCCTTCCTCATGATTGAGGTGAGGCATTCATCTCAGCTTATCTATTTTCCGGTGCTTGCAATGCTTATCGAGTGCCTGGTGCATCGTAGGCGTTATATCCCATGAACCGCGGACACTGGAAGCAGTACTCGAGTTGGGAACCAGATCAGAGAGCGGAACCCAAACGGAGAGCGTCCGAAGACAACGGTGGTTTCTCAGGGGAAGTCCAGGTTAAGAAAGGCTATTCTTGGAGCGAACAAATCGGAATTGCCGTTGCTGCGCTCGTCGAGCAGGGCAAGTCTGAACTAGTGGAGTGGGTGAAAGACGTAAGGAGATATGACTGTCCATGCCGTGCACATGAGGCTGACAAACGTGTCCTTGGTCCAGATTCTTGTGTTAGTCATTCGACAACGCCAACAGATCGTCGATGAGACGGATCAAAACAATCGGGATGATGATGCCGATGAGGCAGAGGAGTCAACGCCAAGGAACGGCTCCAATGAGGCAATCTGCAAGTTCATCGACTATGGTGCGTGCGGTCCTCCTTGGAATGTAGGCGCGACGTTGAATGAGACCAATCAGAGATTCCTTACATCAGCAATGAGCACGCTGAAGCCGCTACTAAAAACGCGAGGCTCAAGCTCATGTTTCGTTTACTCGACTTTACGATCTTGGCGGAGGGTATGTGATTGTTTCAGAGTCTGATTCCTGATCGTTTCAGCTGCGGATGTTGTAGACGTCATTGAGCTCCAGTGGGTCGTGCCCGCCTCGATCGTGCCGTCCCTTCTACGGGAGCGACTGAACGTCGTCGATCAGTTCCTCAAGAATCCCATCGATTTGGAGGGTAAGAAGGCGAGTGAGATGCTCAGTAAGAAAGCGCGCACACGCCGGAGGCGGCGATCGCCATCGCTCGGCTCCGACGTCGAACTTCCTGACGACGAACCCCGACGTCGCAAGGAGAAGAAAAAGAAGGAAGAGAAGAATTACAAGTCCGCTCAGTTCATCGAAGATAGCGATGAGGAGTACGGCGACATGGAGGCGTTTCTGGAGAGGGAAAAGCTGCTGCGGGAAAAGACAGCGCGCGCTGCCGCTGAGAGCGGCAAGATTGCTACGATGCGCGCGACCGGGACGAAGAAGCGGCGGACGAAAGGCAAGGATGCCGCCGTATCGAGCGCAGAGGATGCGGCGCCCGTCTTTTCAAAAGTATCGCGAGAAGACTCTGACAGCGACGATGAAATCTTACAGTCGCTGCGCAGTAGTCGGTCGCCGCCTCCCCCGCCCAAGGCAAAAGTGCGACCACGGCCGCGATTAGTTCAGAAACCCAAGCCCGCGACAATGCCAGAGCCGATCGACATTTCGAGCGATTCCGAACAGCAGGAAAAGGTACTGCAGGTATCTGTGGTTTCCCGACCCGCAAAGAGAAAACGGCTTGTCCTATCGGACGATGAAATATAACTATCTGATGTATGAGTTGCGTCTTCCGAGTAGATCTATCATATGCTACTTTTATTTTTTTTGCCTGATGAACTCGTTGCAACAGGAACACGTCCTCGTAGATGGTGACGACTGAGCGCGGGCAAGCCCAGATGTTGGGTGCTATGAGCTACGCCCTACATCTAGCGTCTAGCGTCCAGGGTTCTGATCCGATCGATTCGTATCGCCCAGCATGCCAAGGTCACCGCCAGTGCGACCCATCCCTCCTTTTGAGGTACCTGGACTGGCTGCTACTTTGCGTATCATACCACATCGTTGACTCAGTTGAGCTGTCGGGAAGCAAGCTCTATTTTCTCTCTTCTGGACTTGGGACGTCTTGCGCGCACACGGTGCCTCGATGATTACGGCGTTGATGTGTCAGGACTCTGTCGATGATAACGCATCACACAGGTTTACGCTGGCAAGGGACGCCACCACGACCGTGGACATCTTCCAGAGACGGGTCGTACGCACTGCCCTGGAACGCATACAAAGTGGCACTTTTTGTTGAACGAGGGGTTTATGGCATGCCCCGCTCGTTCTCGCCTGCTCAGCCCCTTCTCCCGCATGATAACGCAATTCAGGAGGGAGTGACACATCCCCCGCATTGCAGCGCCGGGGTTCGTCGCTGCCCTCTTTTTTTTTTTTTTGGCAAGTGGGAATTCATTGTCCTCCGGTTCACTCGGTCAGGATACGGTGAGACAAACTTTGATGGCGGTCTGAACCCTGGATGCGGCAGCGTCTCTCTCACGGCGGGCGAAAATTTTCGGGACAATGGTTTCGTCGGTCGTTGATTGATTTATCAAGGGTCTTTTGATTATTTGTCGCTCATGCACGCACGCCGATGCGGACGACCCTGCGCTCAGAGGAGCACAGATAATTAAACCAACGACATCTCGCCTAATGCTTAACTCCATTCTTACATACAAAGGTACAAATGACTTAACAGGGCGCGTCTGATGGCCGTTGAGATTTTTATTTGATCTTATATGTAGTATTCACGTTGAGACGCTGGCATCTCACGTCGCCCACATTTTTTATATTATTTGTGTGCACTTGATTGTGGACCTCGGTTCTTTCAGGGCGCACGCGCGCTATTTGTATTCCTCGCCGGGTTTAGTCTCGCAAGTCATCCCCCTTTTCCTCTCATCTATTCCTTGTACGGTGTTTCCACGAGGGTGTTTGACAAGTCCACCTTATCTCGGCTAGATTATTGCACCTGAATGCCTTGAACTTTCCACGAGGTGGAACTGCTCAACCATACAAGGCTATATTGTCATCTTGCCAACAAGTCCCGCATCCCGCACTTTCGCCCCTCCAAGCGCAAAAGAAGACAGAGACGAAAGAAAAAGGATAGATGGACGGTCAGGTTCGGGGAAAGTAGCCCAGCGGGGTTCGATCAATCAAGAAAGGATGCATGAAATAGCACGATCAGAAGCGACGTGGTTCTTGGAACGGCCGCGCAAGAATCGGAAGGGTGCTGGGGCGCACGGACAGGTTTTCAATCCGAGTGCCAGGAAAGGACTAGATTGGAATTTGAAAACGTTCCACTTAGTTCTTGCCTAGATTGTAGAGAAACAAAAGGAACGGGAGCCACCTGGCCAGCGTTCAGCGTGCTATACAAGGGAAGCGACAAAGAGGGAAGGGGCACGTGTTGCTCGGCTCCTTGGTGTCCCCGTTATTGGAACTGTCTCAGGCGGTGTGCTTCAAGTGCACACCCTGGGTCAAAGTTACCGGATTAGTGGGGGGGGTGCAACATGGCTATTAAGCGAGTAAGAGACTGAGATCGCGCGCAAGCTCCCCCCCATGCCCGGTATTGATTTTTGCTGTTTTTCTGCTGCAGTATGTATTTAGACATACGAG
>JBBPNZ010000557.1:0-17253 GCA_038091195.1 Phylloporus rhodoxanthus | reverse complement strand
TTGTGGTCCAACTGTTGGGGTCAGTGGAGGGTGGGGTTTCAGAGTAGATATTGAAGCAGGGGGCTAGAACCCCTCCCGCGATCTTAGTGTCGACTCCAATGGTCTCAATGAAGTAGCCAAGTGCGGCATGTAGCACTTGGAGGGCGGATGCGCGGGAATAGGCGATGTCGTACTCTGTGAGGATGGTGACGATGGGTTGATAGACTGCGTCTGATGTCCAGAGGTATTTGATGGCCTGCTTGACAATTATAACGTCAAGGGTGGTGAACCCCGAGAGCGCCATGAGCAAGGCGGGGGGTTGGGTGACCCCGAAGGCTAGAGCTTCAAAAGTAACCTTGGTCAAGGATCATATGCGGTGGTCCAGCAGGTCTGAGCGACCTGGTTGGGGATCCCGTATACAAGGAAGGCGTTGGGCAGTCCAGTGGCGTTCTTGGAGGACGCGTATGGTGACGATATCGATGGTTATGTTGGGGAGGTTCATCGCGTCCGCGATCTCAGCAATCGAGGTGCATATCTTTTCCGCGAGGGGCTGGACTGTTGCAGGGGGATCAGGTCCTCGCCACTCGAAAGGGCGGATGAGTAGGTTTGAGTGAGGGGCGCCGAACCAGTTGCACAAAAGTTCATCATGGAGGTGCTCAATGAGTTCCGTGAGTGTGAGGGCTCTATGCGTGGGAAGCCACCATCTGGGAGGATTGTGAATTGGTTCCCGTTTGGGCTGGACGGGGTAGGGGGGCGTTGGCCACGCGCCTGGCAGGCCGACGAGGGGGATAAATGGGACAAGATGGCCGCTACCTGTCCGCGGGTCAGGCCTCTGATTGGCAATGATGGACACACCTCGAGGAGCTGCACCTGCTGAGGACAAACTTGGAGGCTTGGCGCCACTTGGGCGTGTGCTCCTAGTGACGCTCGATCAAGCACTATACCTGCCGCAAAAGTTCAGATGTGGGGTGTGTGCGGGGGGAGAGCCGACCTTGGAACAGGACAGGACTCCCAGTAATCCCTATAAAGGTACGATCCAAATTCGCCAGTTTTGAGCCATTTGGTCCGCAGCCTTTTCAACACCTTTGACCTGCACTGTACTCATACATCTACCGAAATCGACCCAATTGTCCACATATTTGGCTCGGACCTCACAGGGGGCGCAATTGTGCCGCACACCAGATCAGACATCAAAACATGAGTACCTTCTGTTGTGTGAACAACATTGTGCCGCATACCGGATTGAACGCTCAGGATGAGCGTGTCTTTTGTCCACATACGGATCATACATCAGAACACGGGCCCATTGACCCGCATCGTGGATCGTACCTCGAAACACGAGGACATGGACCCGCATGCCGGATCGTACATCGAAACATGAGCATGTTGACCCACACGAGTGACATTCAATGGGCTGTATATTCACATATATAATAGAACGTGTGTCATTCTGGTCCAGAGTTCTCAGATGCAATACCATCTTCCTGAGATCGCTCTACTCTGCGACTGGGTCTGACCAATGTCTTGACACACTGAAAAACCTGTGTTGATCGTGCACAAAGGTTATGCATGACGTTGCAGGAGACTTGGCAGAGCGTGATGAGTTGGAAAGGATGTGCCGCGTTGGTAGATATGTCAAGTCGAGAAATTGAATCAATGGATGCATGTCCCAACATCAATAGTTGCCCATTCAAGTGCTGGCCGCCCACCAGCGGCGGATCGCTTTTCGAGCGCGGACTGTCTGGCTTTCAACTATATGTAGTAGATAGCTTCATAATGAATTCCCCTTTGTTGTCATACAATACGACACTTGCACAAATGTACTAGCGAGAAGTCCCCAGGTCCACTTGCTACAGGCGCAGCCGCATGGCCGGGTCAGCATAGCTGGTTGGACATTGACACTGGAAATCCCCTTGGGTCTGCACACGGATCGGACATCGCTACAGGCACATCCCTGGTCTCATCAAGCTTGACGAGCCTGAATCCCCAGGGAGGTCCGCATCCCGATCATACATTGCTACCAACGCCGCTCCCATGACCACATGCAGGATCGGACATCAGGCCCCCAAAGGGGTCCCAGAGGTCCGCATAGGATCGGACCTTGACGCCTTTTTAGGGGCTCACTGGTCCGCATACCGGATCGAACCTCTATAGGGATTACCGGGGGTCCTAACAGAACTTGCAGGAAAAGACGGCGCATTTGCGGGGACGGTGAGAGGTCGCGGATAGGTTGTGCGTTCACAGAGAGATGGGAGAGGGTGAGAGAGGCGAGAGAGAGCAGAGATAGTCTAGTGACCAGACTATGAGTACTCAAGGGGATATGCACCCCTCCTCAACCATTCAGTGCAGTCATGGGTCAATCTTGCTCATTCACACAGTTCGTGGAGAGGGTCCTGGATGGCCATGATCAAGCATTGAATGACGAGAGTGGTAATAGTCAGGTAACATCTGGTTCAAAGTTCAGTGCTTCAGCAACAAGGACCTGGCACACAGATTCCAGGGGATTGAGGTGCCTGGTAAAAATGGATCCTACCTGGACTGCTACTCTCTCAGTTTCTTCCATATGGACTCCTGTAAGTCTGTCACCCTCACTTTGTCAATAGTATCGAATGATCAAATTGCTCAATCCCAGAATATTTTGGTACAGATTTTCCTGCCAAGTACAATTGCTGTGCCTGACTCAGTTTCGCATGTCACAATAGTGTTTCTTCCTCCAGAAAGAGTTGGCAAGTTACAAGACTGCAGATACAATAAATGAAGGCCTGATCTGACTCCACAGGATCTCAGAGCAGAATCAAGGTGGCTGCCTTTTCCATCTTCTGGGACTTCCATGCTATCATATCAGAGAGTTGACACTCAGCAAAATTAGCACAGGATGCATGCTACATGCCTGAACCTGTTGTCCTTTGAAAATATGTGGCACTTGACCAGAGAATAGCCAGTCAGTCATTAGGTCTCCAGGTTTGTGATTTATATTCATAGCTGCAGATATATTGTGAGACAGTCATTCCAGTCTCTTTCCTTGGATTTTTGCCAAACCACCTTCATGGTCACCAAAGTCTGAATAGTCCAGCTTGTTCAGCATCCTACACAAGCTGGCATCGCCAGAGCAGTGCTTGAGAATGCCCACAACCTTGTGTTCCACTGTGTCTGTCGGATGCCACCTTTGAGCTGATATCCAATTGGAATGCACTCCCTGTTTCCAATCTTTCAGTATGGAGTTGTGATGAAGTGTATTCCCAGTAGTGAAATGTGGGCCAATGTTGGAATTACCAGCATAACCCTTGGAGTGTGTCCATTATGCCCCATATTAACTTGAGCACAAGGGCATGTGTGCCATCCCAAGTCCACTTTTGTACTTTGTGGCCCAGCATGACAAAATGAGAAGATTCAGATTTATGTGATATGAAGGATGGAACTAATCAAGTAGAAACAGTATTTGGGCTCAGTTGAGAAAAAAAACAACCTAAGTGTGGACTGAGGATGCAAAGTTCGAAACAAGTATGCTGCAAATGTGCAATACAAATGTTGTACACATAGTATTGCTGATTGTCATATTCACAGCCTATTAGCTTCCTCAGAAAACAGGCTGAGAAATTCTGGAAGTGAATATTCTGTCAGATCTCACTCTCCAAGCAATGTGCATACCATTTGGCTATCCTAACTCTCATCTGTTACTCAAGGTAATGCACAGGTGCTTATATTTACATTTAACATCATAGAATGGTTGATCTCCAGTTACATTGTGAGAGTGATATTGGAATTGACGTCCTAATTTCTGATTGGCAAAGCTCCTAGGTACAGACGGATCTTTCCATGCCTTGTCTTCTTCAATTGTCCTGATGCAAAGTGCTGTAGCCTCCATCACAAACTGTCAAAAGAAGTTACCTGGACCTTGTGCTATGATCCTGGGAATCATTGAAAACCAAACTATATGATGAGCTCTTTTTGCCATTGTCCTTGCCCATCGTGAGTGAGATCTTGTTGCTACTATATGGTGCATCTCAGAAAGGAACAATAAGGTAACCTGATGTTTACAAATCATGATTAGTCCAAGTCTCATTCTAAGAGCTGGCCAGAAGATTACCCAACTGCAGAGGGTCAACAAGTGGAAAGAACATTTCCAAATTCCCAAATCTCTTTTTCCCTCACAGTCCTCAAGTTCTCTGGACTACTTTGCTCTTTTCCTGATGTGTTTCTTTGCAATCACCACTGTTCTCTTCACTGCTGCTACCATTGTGTTCACTAGCCTGGTCGCACAATGTGACACTACCCATTTGGCTGCCATTATCCTGACCAACCTCAGGAATAAAGTCATGGCCCATGTCCACCAATTGTGTGAGTAGTGCATTCGCCCTCATGTTTATTCCCCTACCAATGATGATACAGGCTATGCTACTCGCGAGAACATGACAAAGTAAACCTGAAGCATATCATTAATAAAATGAGCACATCTGTGACCAGCGCTGTCAGCAACCTGAATCTCTATCTGGGAAGCCTATCACCATAGTCCTTGCCTCTCTGGATGGTGCTGAGATTCTGGGGGCATCCAATATCACTTATTTCTGGGTGACTAGGTCTTAACAGTTGACTAGCATGCAGACATTCAGGAACTCACTTGGCCATCACAATAGCTCATCTTCCAGGCTGCTGAAGCAGTCCTCCAGGTGATCAACTCCACAATCATCTACATCATCATCTGCAATTTGTTGATCACACTCAGGTGAGTATACAGTATGATGGGAATCACTCTAACCTCATGTGAACCAACAGGAAAATTGTCTGCGGCTTGATATCTGTCCTGCTTTCCTTAGTTGTCAGACTCTTCATCCTTTTTCTTGTGCTTCTTGTGCTCATTCTCTCCATCATCAGTGCCCTGACACCAGCCTCCTCAGCACCATTCTTGGTGTGTTGTAAACCATGTTTGTCTTTCTGCTACATTGGCCTACAGATAGATAAATCAATGGTAGGGACACTCTGTTGGAAAAATTTGTTTACTGTTTTGAAGCTGTTGTTACAAACTTGATGATTATGGACTGTCCAGTCGCATGTGAAGGGCTTACCAGAATGAACTTGGTATTCAAGGTAGAGATCCCTGTCTGTTCTCGATTGCACAAAACACATTGTAGTGATCCACGCAATAGGTACATAGTGTTGGGCTGGTATCAATCCATCTTGGACTTGCCATGACCAGGGTATTGTACAGTAGCATTATCATCACATTGAGGGATAAACACTGTTCATTCCTGGAGAGCAAGCAAAGGTAGGATTCCCTGGCTCTTGTCTTGGCTAGTGCTTCCTCCCCACAATGCAATGCAGATGACTTTGCAGATATCAGAGTTGGAAGCATCCATCTAATTCCATTAGGTTGCTGAGTCATTGATTGATGGTGGCCCGTAACCTCGCTGATCACGCAATGAAAATATCATCTATCACTCATTAGTGATTGGAGAGTGGGTAACCAACAAAAGCAAGAAACCATCCATACACACCAAGAATGAACCATCCATTTCAGTTGTACAGATTCATGAGTGGGCTGCCACTGGCTATATACAATGGGAACCCCTGAATGTAGTATATAGCTCGAATATGAGAACAATATAGTGGCAGAGTCAAGGAGTAGTTGTTAATTATATGGTGCAGGGAGTGGATCCGAGGCAAGCATTATTGGTAGATCCTCTTTCTGCATCATAAGCGCTTCGTACAGATAAATAACTCCAAAAATAAGGAAAAGTGCAGCTCCCCCGAGAGTGACTGGGAAAAATGAGTAAGGAGGAAATGGGGAGTGGAGGATTCGCAGACGAACCATGCTTGACGGATATCTTGTTCGAGACCCACCGACCAGCTATGACGGCAAGGCCCGTACAAGCCGAGTGACCAATGACCGTCCCCAGTGTTACAAGGTATACATTCTTTTAAAAGCAAGCAGAACCGCATGAGTTCATCTGTCATAACACACAAAATGGACCCACATGTGTGGCGCCCAACGCGATCGTCGCGATCTGACTCCTGTCGCCCCATTCGCCCAGAAATGTGAGGAGAAACGCCTGTGCGTACACCGGCCCCAAGATGAAATTGAAGAAGTTGCGCGTCCCCTCCGCCATCCCAGGTTTCGCCTTTCGAGGACTTGCCGCTGCACGCGTGTCACCCTCTTCGAGACGCTCCAATGGAATGGCGTGGCTATCTGATCCCGCGATGCCCATTTGTGTATCGTCGGTCTCGATCTCCTCTGCTGCTTTTCGCCTCTCCTCCTCGATTGTGTCAGGCCCACTCCGCATCTCTTGGGCTTCCATCAGCATTTTGGCTCCAAACAGCAGAAAGAACATCCCCGTAGCGATATGAACCCATTTCTTGGGGACGAGGTTGAGGAGGAGATGTCCCATTTCGGCGGAGAGTAGGGACATCAGCAACAGGGAGGTGAATGCACCTGCGAACACCACGAGACGAGGGTGGCGCATTGCCATGATGGCGGCAATTAGAAAAGTCTTGTCGCCAATTTCCGAGAATATGATCATGAGAAATGAGCGCACGAGTGTGTCGGGTGTCGAGCTGGTGTCATTATCAACTGAGGACATGGTTTCTAGGTGCCGACCTTGTCAAAGAAGGAAAATATTGCAAAGAGGCGCGAGCAGTAACAGACCTTGTACAGTTGACCTCTCTAAGTCAGGCGAGTTGGGGATTGTTCGACGATGTGAAAGATGTGCTGAAACGTTGCTATCCTCCCTCTTCAATGACTTGGATGAACAGAAGCAATAAACTTCGTGTACACGTGACACGCGAGGTGCACTTCATCGAACCACCATCTTCTCACAGGCGCTCATTGGTCGAGGTGAGATTTACATTGATGGCACAGTGCGAATTGCTAGATTGATTAAGCGTGCAATGGATCTCTCCTACGAACAAGACGAGGAGCTTAATGACCTGAACGAGGCCATTGTTTTTGGCCGGGAAGCGCTCTCACTTTGCCCTCCTGGACACCCCGATCGCTTAACGTCCTTGATCGATCTTGCAGCTGATCTCTCCTCTCGGTACGAGGAGCTCGAGGAGATTGATGACCTCAATGAGGCAATTGTTCTCGGCCTGGAAGCACTATCACTTTGTCCTCCTGGACACCCTCATCGCTCAACGTCCTTGAATGGTCTTTCAGTTGATCTCTCCTCTCGGTACGAGCATCTAGAGGAGATTGATGACCTGAACAAGGCCATTGTTTTCGGCCGAGAAGCACTCTCACTTTGCCCACCCGGAGATCCTGATCGCTCAACGTCCTTGAACGATCTTTCAGTTGATCTCTCCTCTCGCTACGAGCAGCTCGGGGAGACTGGCGACCTCAATGAGGCAATTGTTCTCGACATGGAAGCACTCTCACTTCGCCCTCCTGGTCACCCTGATCGCTCGTCGTCTTTGAACAATCTGGCCAGTTGTCTCTCGTCTCGGTACAAGCAACTCGGGGAGATTGATGACCTGAACAAGGCCATTGTTTTCGGCCGAGAAGCACTCTCACTTTGCCCGCCTGGAGACTCCGACCGCTCAACATCCTTGAACGATCTTGCAGCTGATCTCTCCTCTCGTTATGAGCAGCTCCGGGAGATTGATGACCTAAATGGGGCAATTGCTCTCAACCGGGAAGTGCTCTCACTTCGCCCTCCTGGACACCGCGATCGCTCAATGTCTTTGAACAATCTTGCAAGGTGTCTCTCCTCTCGGTACAACCAGGTTGGGGGAATTGATGAACTCAATGAGGCAATTGTTCTCGACCTGGAAGCACTCTCACTACGCCCACCGGGTCATCCCGATCGCTCATCGTCTTTGAACAATCTTGCGACTTCTCTCTCCTCTCGGTACGAGCAGCTCGGGGAGATTGATGACCTGAGCAACGCCATTGTTCTGGGCCGAGAAGCATTATCACTTTACCCACCTGGAGACCCCGATCGCACAACGTCCTTGAATGATCTTTCAGTTGATCTCTCCTCTCGGTACGGGCAGCTTGGGGAGATTGATGACCTCAATGAGGCAATTGTTCTTACCCGGGAAGCACTCTCACTTCGCTCCCCTGGACACCCCAAGCGTTCAATGTCATTGAACAATCTTGCAGTTTATCTCTCCTCTCGGTACAAGCAACTCGGGGGGATTGATGACCTGCACAAGGCCATTGTTTTCGCCGGGGAAGCGCTCTCACTTTGTCCTCCTGGACACCCTGATCGCTCAACATCTTTGAACAGTCTGGCAGCTGATCTCTCCTCTCGGCACGAGCAGCTCGGGGGAATCGATGACCTCGATGAGGCAGTTGTTCTTTCCCGGGAAGCACTCTCACTTTGCCCACCTAGTCACCCTCGTCGCCCATCGTCTTTGAACGATCTTGCAAGATTTCTCTCCTCTCGGTACAGTCAGGTTGGGAGGATTGATGACCTCAATGAGGCAATTGTCCTCGACCGGGAAGCACTCTCACTTTGCCCGCCTCGTCACCCTGATCGCTCAATGTCTTTGAACAATCTCGCAAATCATCTCTCCTCTCGGTACGAGCAGCTTGGGGGGATTGATGACCTCAGTGAGGCAATTGTTGTCGCCCGGGAAGCACTCTCACTTCGCCCGCCTGGACACCCAAATCGCTCAATGTCTTTGAGCAATCTTGCAGTTAATCTCTCCTATCGGTACGAGCAACTTGGGGGGATTGATGACCTGAATGAGGTGATTGTTCTCGACCGGGAAGCACTCTCACTTCGCGCAGCTGGACACCCAGATCGCTCAATGTCTTTGAACAATCTCTCAGTTCATCTCTCCTATCGGTACGAGCAGCTCGGGGGGGTTGATGACCTCAATGAGACAATTGTTCTCGACCGCGAGGCACTCTCACTTCGCCCCCCTGGCCACCCTGGTCACTCGTCGTCTTTGAACAATCTTGCAACTCATCTCTCCTTTCGGTTCGAGCAGCTCGGGGAGATTGATGACCTCAATGAGGCAATTGTTCTCGACCGCGAAGCACTCTCGCTTCGCCCTCCTGGGCACCCTGATCGCTCATCCTCTTTGATCAATCTTGCAAATGATGTCTCCTCTCGGTACAAGCAGCTCGGGGGAATTGATGACCTCAATGAGGCAATTGTTCTCAACCGGGAAGCGCTCTCACTTTGCCCATCTGGTCACCTTCATCACTCATTGTCTTTGAACAATCTTGCAGCTCATCTCTCCTCTCGGTACAAGCAACTTGAGGAGATTGAGGATCTCAATGAGGCAATTGGTCTTGCCCAGGAAGCGCTCTCACTTCGCCCACCTGGTCATCCTGATCGCTCATCGTCTTTGAACAATCTCGCAAATGATCTCTCCTCTCGGTACGAGGAGCTCGAGGAGATTGATGACCTCAATGAGGCAATTCTTCTTGCTCGGGAAGCACTCTCACTCTGTCCACCTGGTCACCCTCGCCGCTCATTGTCTTTGAGCAATCTTGCAGTTCATCTCTCCTCTCGGTATAACGAGGCTGGGGGGATTGATGACCTCAATGAGGCAATTGTTCTTGACCGGGAAGCACTATCACTTTGCTCACCTGGTCACCCTGATCGCTCATCATTTTTGAACAATCTCGCAAATGGTCTCTCCTCTCGGTACGAACAATTTAGGGGAATTGGTGATCTCAATGCAGCCTTAGAGGTAAAACAAGAACTGTTCAGCCTCTTTACTCAACTGGAATATGTGTCCCAAACAGTTTTTTCAGGTGATTTGTCTGCTGCTAAGGCATGGATCAATGCAGCCGAGACATTTTCCCACCCCACCACCCTTCTTGCATATGAAACAGCTCTTCGCCTACTTGTTCAACTATTAGCTGCTTTACCATCATTGCCTCACCACCTTGATCTTCTCAAGTCCCTTTCATCATCCCTTGCAGTAGATGCATTCTCAGCTTGTCTTCGCAGCTACTCTCCCACCAAGGCGGTAGAACTTCTTGAGCAGGGTCGCGCTGTTTTCTGGAGCCAGCTCACTCGTCTCCGGTCTCCACTCGACAATGTCACCGAATCGGGACCACAGGGCAAGGTGTTAGCAGATGAATTTATGCGTCTGAGCTCACTCGTTCGCAACACCCTCAGTACGCCCGGTCCAGACCAACACGATCGTGTCTGCCGTCTAAACCTGGAGTTAGAAAAAGTCGTGTCCAAGATTCGCGAGTTGCCTGGTCACTCTCGATTCCTTCTTCCCTCGTTATTTTCTGATCTTCAAAGGGCAGCCAGAGATGGTCCTGTCATCATCATGAATGCTAGCAAGTATGGTTGTGATGCACTCATTGTGTTTGCTGACAAGGATCCCATTCACATTCCGCTCCCCGTCACGAAAAAAGACATTCGAAAATTGTCGTCGCACCTTCGTACCTTGACAAGGGATGTGAAAAGGATTGCTATGAATGATATGGAGAAAGAATTCAAGATTTTCTTACGCGAACTGTGGGACAAGCTAGTCTCACACATCGTCAACGTCTTGCAGACCACGTGTCCTTACAACTCACGCATCTGGTGGTGCCCCACAGCCAAGTTCTCTCTTTTGCCGCTGCATGCTGCTGCTCCATACAGAGAGGGCCAAAAGGGTATCTCAAGCCTCTATGTTTCGTCCTACACCACTACCTTGACTGCCCTTATACATGCTAGACGACCTGGTTTATCGCACTGTATGACTGGGAAGAAACTTTTCATTGCCATTGGTCAAGCGGCAGCCAAGGATGCAAGCCAACTTCTTCATGTGGGTACCGAGCTGGACAACATTGGTCAGCTCGTCGAGGGCCGCGCAATGTTCAAGCGTATCGAAGGAGAGGACGCTTGCATCTC
The DNA here is from genome assembly GCA_038091195.1 of Phylloporus rhodoxanthus. NCBI lineage: Eukaryota > Fungi > Basidiomycota > Agaricomycetes > Boletales > Boletaceae > Phylloporus > Phylloporus rhodoxanthus. The sequence goes on along the minus strand of JBBPNZ010000557.1, from coordinate 6,472 downwards.
TAATGTCGCCGATGAACTGGGCAAGAACGAATGGGTACACCTTGCTTGTCATGGCATTCCATCCAAGGAGCAGCCGTTCGAGTCTGCATTCGCTCTCCACGACGGACGGTTCACAATCCAGCGTATCACACAGTGCAATTTGCAAAATCCTGAATTTGCATACCTCTCCGCTTGCCATACGACCGTTGGAGACCGAGAGAGTCCGGACGAGGTGATCCATCTGGCTGCTGCGATCCAATTTGCTGGTTTTCGTTCTGTAATTGGGACGATGTGGGCTGTGGATGATTCTGAGACGAACAAGGTCATATCCATGTTTTACAAGCTGATGATCGATGAGTCAGGTCGTCTGGACTATACCCGTGCCGCGCGCGCGTTGCGGATGACGATGAAGAAGGTGGATATTCCAATGGATCAGCGTATTCTTTATATACATCTTGGTGCCTAAACTTTACGTCCTCGAGGTGCGCATTTTCCTGCACGATCGGAGCAATCGCTCACACTCGATACATAGGAGTCCATCCTGATCGGCGGTCTCAGGTATTTGACAAGGACGGAAACAGCTTCATTGGATTTGGCGAGCTCCGATATGTGCTCACTCAGGAGATGACAGAGGAGGAATTGCTCAAGGGTGTACAAGTAGCCTCGGTACCTTGGTGTGCTCTCACGAGCTTCGGAATTTACGAATCAAAACATGTACAAGTTAGAAGCTATGTCTGAAATCATGTTGGTCTGCTCTGAGATAGATTCACTGCAGTGATTACTCCCCGGACCAATCACAGTACAATGTGTGTTCCCAGAGCTACCGATAAAAATCGCGCTACTGTAGCCGACATTGAAAATTTTCACTACGCGGGATGTGAACGTTCAATGTCATGACGGGCACAAGCTGAGCTACAAAGGACGTGTAAATGACGACGAAAGATTATACATTTTCTTGTTTCTTACAGTCGTAGAACCATCTCGATGAACCGCGCTCGCGTACTTTTTCTCAGAACACGTACTGGCTGGTCCATGTCGTTGGCATCGCGAATCCGGATTGGAAGTCCCGCGTGAGGCCGTTGACCGCATTGGGGCGTCTGAAGTCTTTGAAGCCTCCAAGCAAGCACACTCGCAGGCAGACGATGCTTATGGCTGCTTTCCACAGAGGGAATCCTCACCCTACGCCCGTAGCCTCGGTCAGAGTCCAAGAATGCCAAGGTGAAGAGCTATTGCTCACGGAAATTTCGCGCGGGCCGGCCTCATCCCTTTCTGGTGAGGTACCCTCATTCCGCATATTCGAAGAGTCCAGCTTGTTCAGCGCGTATGTAGAGGGACGATACTAGTGGGCGGAGGTGGGCTTCTTATCCTGCGCCCGTTTAGCGTGCTCCTCTGGCTCGTCTTCCGGTTCTGGCCGTCCCGCCTCTGGGGGTTCTCGTTGGGGCGGCTCTTGTGGATCCTGCGGTTGCTCGCGCTGTGTCTGTACCTCAGGCTGCTTCTATCTGGCTTCCAAGCGCTGGATGGCCTGGTCCTCGCCCCAGGCAAAGGCGAGTATGGGAGCTTCTCGTGACACTGAGCGTGCGTCCTCTGCTGCGAAGTCGGGCATAATGAAGTTGTTGCCAGAATCCCTGCTGAGGGGTTGAAGGTGTGGTCGAAAGAATTGAAAAGAAGAGAAGGAATGACTGTGAATTGGGACGTGAGTGGTGCGACGAAGCTCGGGGGGAGCTGCGGCGAGGGCGGAGAGAAGCGTGTAACTGCTACCTCGCTGCAGGAAACTACCGTATCTCAAATCGGTCGATCCCCGGTTCAGAATGTACTATGCCAGACCGTATTCGCCCTCCGAATGATGACCTGAACGAGGCCAGTCAGAAGCATTCTCACTTTGCCAATCCGGTGGAATTCTGGACACCGTGAACAATCTTGCAGTTGATCTCGAGCAGCTCGGGGTACATAATTGAATGAGGCCCAAGTTGTTGTCGACCGGTTGAAGCACTGCGGCTTTCGTGACGATCGTGTTTCAACTGTCCATCATACATCCGCCATACACAAAATTACAGGTATAGGTCAGCGGACCAGTCCTTGTATTTTTCCACAGCCTCTATCAATTCATTCCCCTTCCCTCTTACCATGTCAAGCACCACTTTGTGGAGAGGAAGACGAATCGGAGGATCTTCCAATTGGGATATTTGCTCAAACGCGGCACAGGCTTTCTGGGGATCTCCATTCGCATGAGCAGCTGCTTGAAACATTGCACGCCATTTAGTTCCCGGAAGCTCTGGATCCGTGTACGCAGGGTGGGGAGGAGCGAGACTAGTTTGTGCCTTTGAAAATAGATCTGTGCGGAACGGTCCAAGGTTGAGGATGGTAACCTTTTTGGGTTCAGTCGGAGAGATATGGGTACGAAATCAATGATGTACCTTGATGTTCCAGGCAGGATTCAGTTCGTGCGCAAGTGCTTCGGTCAACCCCTCGAGAGCGAATTTCCTTGCAAAGCATGAGTTAGAGAGGCAACTCGATGATAAGTGGCTTACGATGCACTGTAATGTCCGTAGCACGCACGACCAATGACACCCAATCCGGATGATATCTGGAGGAGCCTACCACCCTGAGGTTGGTTCTCTTCTCTGAAGAATCGCACCGCCTCTTGGCTGACTTGTACGGCGCCCCAGAAGTTGATTTCAAACATTGCTCGCGCGTCCTCGTCATTGATTGCTTCCACTTCCCCGTTGATCATCTTTCCTGCATTATTAAAAACGACGTCCACATGGCCAAATGCCTCCTTGGCTTTGGCAAATGCTACAGGGATCTCTGCATGCTGAGTGACGTCCAACTTGACGACGAGCAGCTGGGTAGGCGGGTATTGAGCAGCGAGGTCATCTAGAGCCTCGGGCTTGCGAAGAGTAGCGATGACTTTGTGCCCTTGCTTCAGGAGATACACGGTCAGGAAGCGACCAAAGCCAGTTGAAGTGCCTGTGACTACAGGTAAATCAGTACCAAATATATAACCTTGATGTAGATGTGGGCTTACTGAGCCAGACTTTGGATTCTGCCATAAGAGAGAGCTAATCGATGCGTTTGTGATAACCAGGCTCATTAGGTGGATTAGTAGCACAGCCACTACGGCAAGGTTCGCCTCCTGCGATGACCACCTCGAATGAAAGACGCGTCTTATTGAGTGTCCTGAATGGATCACATTTAGGAACACCTAGGACCATTCTATAATCACCGATACCCGTTATACGTATATACGGCGCGTTTTCGACCGGCGAGAAGGCGTGTGTCCACCAAGTCTTCGTATTTTTTGTCGACTATCCCGGTAAGCCTCCCTGTCCATCTGAAACACTCATTTAATCTGCTTGCTAGTTGATCAATACATATTGTTCAGCTGTCTGAGCCCTCAATCATACCATTGCGCTCTCAATCAAACAGAATCCCACCTCACCCAGTCCCCAATGTATCCATGCCATCATCCCTGTCAAAGGCATTCACTTTACGGACTTCATTCCTCCTACTCTCCATTCCTCAAGATTCTCATCGCCAATCCCGTTTGTTCAGCTTGCTGTGACCGTATTGTAATCTGGCACAGTTATCTATACAAGCTCTTTTTGATCCACTGGGATCATCTTTGGCAGTACTTCTCTCGCACTGGGTTTGCCGGCTCAAGACCCAAAACCATGTCCGTATGTGGATCTGGGTCCACTAGGGATAATCAGGGATCCTCCCGTTGTCTAGGGAACCCTTTGGGGTGTCGGCCGACATAGTCGAGCCCAACCGATATGTAGATGCATGCGGTCCTGCCATCAATCCATCACTGGGTTGCCGCCTATCACCAGCGTTTTCTCAAACCACCATCGTGAATCATGTGGCAATGGCTCAAGGCACTCATTGGTACTGGTATCGATCAACAAGCGCCCTCGCTCATGACATTCAAGGGTCGAATGATGCCATCATTAGACATGCAATGGGTCTCCGGGCGCGGTACGAGCAGCTCGGGGAGATTGATGACCTCAATGAGGGCATTGTTTTTTCCCGGGAAGCACTCTTACTTTACCCCCATGGGCACCCTGATCGTTCAATGTCTTTGAACAATCTTGCAATTGAGCTCTCCTTTCGGCACGACCAGATGCAGTCTCAGCTTGTCTTCGTAGCCACTCTCCCACCAAGGCGGTAGAACTTCTTGAGCAGGGTCGTGCTGTATTCTGGGGCCAGCTCAATCGTTTCCGGTTTCCACTCGACAACATCGTCGAATCGGCAAGGTGCTGGCGGATGAATTTATGCGTCTGGCCTCACTCGTTCGCAACACCCTCGATTTACCTGGTCCAGACCAACACGATCGTGTCTGCCGTCTAAATGTGGAGTTGCAAAAAGTCGTATCCGAGATTCGCGAGTTGCCTGGTCTCTCTCGATTCCTTCTTCCTTGTTCTCAGATCTTCAGGGGGCAGCCAGAGATGGTCCTGTCATCATTATGAATGCTAGCAATGTATGGCTGTGATGCACTTATTGTATTTGTTGACAAGGATCCCATTCACATTCCGCTCCCTGTTACGAAAGAAGACATTCGAGAATTGGCATTGCGCCTCCGTACCTTGACAAGGTCTGCAAAGAGGGTGGATATGATAGATATGCAGAAAGAATTCAAGATTTTCTTGCGCGAACTGTGGGACAAGCTAGTTTCGCACGTCGTCAATGTCTTGCGGACCACATGTGATCGCAATTCACGCATCTGGTGGTGCCCTACAGCTGAGTTCTCTCTTTTGCCACTCCATGCTGCCGCTCCATACAGAGAACGCTAAAAGATCTCTACGTTTCGTCCTATACCACTACCCTGACTGCCCTTATTCGTGCCAGACGACCTGGCTTACCCAATTCCGCCCGTGACAAGAAACGTTTCATCGCCATCATCGGTCAAGCAGCAGCCAAGGACACAAGCCAACTTTTTCATGTGGGTCCCGAGCTGGACAGCATTAGTCAGCTCGTCGACGGTCTCGCAACGTTCACGCGCATCGAAGGAGAGCACGCTTGCATCCCTAAAGGTTCAATGTCACGTTGGGGAAGCGTATGTGGACACCCCTGAGACTCACAAGCTAAGTGGCTGGCAAAGAACGTGTAAGTGACGACAAAATGGGACTCTGCATTTCTTGTTTCTTCAGAACACATACCGGCTAGTCCATGTCATTGGCATCGTGAATTGAGATTGACAATTGATAGTTATGCACAAACGTCACTGCCATACATCCAGTCAAGCATGGAGGGCAGACATTCTGATTATACCCGCGCAGCGTGGGCGTTGCGGATAGCAATGAGGAAGGTGGATATTCCAATGGATCAGCGTATTCTTTATATATATCTTGGTGCCTAAACTTTATATCTCGAGCTTGCTTTCTGTTTTCTGGCAACTCGTTCTCTCCTATACCATATTCTGCTTTCTCCAATAGAGAAAAGAATTCGTCGTGATCAGCGCGCAGAAACTGCATACAAACGACGTTCTCAGGCAGTTACCCTTACTCTCTCAACTTTGGGTCCTCCACGATCAAAAATGGTTTGCGAGCGCGTTTCGGTGGTAATGGAGAGGACAGCTAAAGAAGGGGTAGAATCCGACCTTGGCCGTCAGTGCAAAGGATGACACGCCGTTATCTTATCCGTCGTGGTTCCAGCGGCGGCGGCTGACAGCTGGCAGTAACGCAAGGTGAATGGAACTTTGAAGCAAGTGTCAGTACCCTCTATGAACGGGATGATAGCCATCCCCAACTTAAATTTGGGTGGCATGACAAGCTGAGTGGCTGGCAAAGGACGTGTCAATGACGAAGTAACGAGATTTTGCATTTGCAGTGTTTCTTACAGTCATAGTACCCTCTCGATGAACCGTGCTCGCGTACTTTTTCTCAGAACACGCACCGGCTGTTCCGTGTAGTTGGCAATTGATAGTTGTACAAGAGCGTGCCATACATCCAGTCAAGCATAGAGGGCAGACATGAGAGCTCGGGGTTGTATGCAAGTAACTTATTGGAAACGAAGATCTACAACTGTCTTGGTATTGTAGACTAGCCATGCAGGGTGCCTCTTAGATGTTTGGGTGGACTTACGTTCAGTGGCAGACTCTCTAAATCCCAATCCTCGTTTCCATTTCCACTGCCGTCGTGAGCACCTTCAAGGTGACTTGACGAAGTGTTACATAAATAGAGGGTATGCCTTGAACCGAAGCTCAGCATTCGATATCAAACCTACAGCAGAGCCTTGATTTTCTCTACGAGAACGTGCTTGCCTTTGGCCTCACTGTCCCTCAACCGAGCCACCAATGCGTCATCAAACCACCCTTTGACAATTTTTCTTTGCTCGTCATCGCCCTCCTCACGTATCCGCTCCAAGAGCTCGGCGACGACAAAAGCCCCATCGCCCTGAGAGATCGCGATCGTCGTCTGCTTCCCGACGATAGAGAGAAATGCCGATGCGAACTCCGATGGTGAAAACAATGGCGCGCGCACAACTGTGTGTTCCA
>JBBPNZ010000556.1:0-17290 GCA_038091195.1 Phylloporus rhodoxanthus | reverse complement strand
TCACCCGTTTCTCAGTCCACTCGCCTGCCCTCGCCCACTTGCCCAGCATAGCCTCCCCTCGTCTCACGCAACCACGAGCCAAGCATACCGGCACGCAACACCCGTTTCTAGATGTGCGTTCTCATCCGCTCGCCCCCATCCTCGTGTCGCCGTCGCATCGTCTCGTATGAGGACGAGGCGATACGTACGGATGCCGTTGCCTATTCCCTAGCGCGCGCACACGGTTTCGCCCACTTTCCCGCCCTCGTGTTGCCGTCGCCCATTGCCTCGTCTCACCTCGACGAGGCACATACGCGCGCACGTCGCCCTCGCCATTCCTACCCACTCGCCCCTCCCCTCGTGTTACTGTTGCTGTCGCCTCGTCTCGCACGAGGATGAGCGCACACTAGTTTACTCGTTCGATTTCCTATAGTATGTAGATATGCATTAATACGACCCAGGGGTGATGATACAATGAAGCAGATACCCTGAAAGTTAGAGTGAGCAAAGGATTTGTGCATTCTTGTCCGACATATGAACTCAGTACTCAGCACTCAGCATCCAACACTCTTAGAGCACAGTAGAGCAGACAACCACAATTATGGACCTTGGTTAACAAGGTAACAAGCTTGTAGCCTTGCAATGTCAAACATCATGCAAGTTGCTCTGCATGTGGTGATCCAAGATGAGAAGTAATAAACACCAGCAAGTACTTGATAGATGGCAAACGTAAAGATCGACCGAGGTTGAACCCTGTCCAATACCTACAACCAGCAAAACCACGTATGTGTCTCATTCGTATCCCAGACGGTGACCAGGCACGCGAAAGAGGAAACAACGCGATTTCTTTTTCCGGGTCGTCTAAACAGCCACGGCCCAACTACGAAACACCATCAGCCAATCCCAACACGAAAAAAGAACTCCTACCACTTCCACGCACGCCTTCAGGCTTGATCTATAAACAGCTCTGATGGATCATGTTGAGCGCCTTGACAACATCCCGGACCTGTATTACACACGGGATATCATTTAAATGTTCACATTTCCTTGCCTGAGCGGCCGCATCTGCTTCCCAACGAGCGACAGGATGATCCACCATGTTGGCCTGCACAGAGACCTGTCAAGCATCAAAAGAGTCCGCTACGACACGTGCACGGAGAAGAAAGACGCGGTGGGCGAGAGGCTGTCCTCGATGGCCATGCTCACGTGCACCTCGCTCGTGCTGACCAAGTCGACGACGCCGTACCGGTCAAGTGTCCCAAAGATGCATGCAAGGAACCCGTGCGAGACACTCTTTTTGTTCGAGTTCATGTTGAGTAGCGCTCCTTGATCGTGACCATCGTCGGCAGACGTTTGCTCTGATGGATGGATTAGGGAGAGATATGGAAGAGCTGTCACGGGTACGTCTTGGTTGGGCACGGTCTGGGTCTGAATGGATGACTGTGCCGTTGCCCTCGGGATTTTCTACATTTTTGTGCTGATGGGTATTTTTCGTCGGATGATCTAACACAATCCCAGCCGTCAAAAAAATGTCGGCGAGTGGTTCACGAACCTGCTCCATGGTGAATGGATGAACCACTTCGCTGCCATAATAGGTCACGGCATCTATACCTTATTCCAATAAGACAATTGCAATAATCAATACGAAGAAGACATACTTGATCTCATAGGATGGCTGTGATGAGCTTGCAACCAAATCGCTTGCCAAAACCAATAATACTGTCTCGAGAGCGAGGCGAAACTTCATCAGCGACCTATGAGATAGGGTGTGAGATGTAGGTGACAAATGTGAATACATAAATAAGGAGCGCACCAAGCCAGTCACAATCGCGGTGTATTTCTGCTTCAACTTCTATTTCTTGCAGGATGTCTGGTGTTCTGATGGAGGCTTGCACTGCAGCCAAATGCTCAGACCGGCGTGAAGGAGAATGCGATGGACGTTTGGGATGAGCTACGTGTTCGAGGAGAATGAGGCTCTGATGATCGGCCGAATATGCCATTTGTCGCGGGAGTGGCCGGCAGTGTGACTGGGAGGACGTCGTTTGGCCTCTGCGGCGGCCATGAACAACAGGCTTGTTGTGCCGAGATATTTGCTAGAACCTGAGCGCGCGGAGCACACGACAGCATCCTTTTGTTGCCGCCACGAGTGAGTTGCTCGTTTGAAGTGAGCCTTTGACTTGCACGACTCGGACATGGTCATTGACAAACACAAGGATATAATACAAAACCAAACATAAGACATATCAGGACTCAGGAGCAAAGAAAATCATACGTCAACCAATGTATCATACAAAAAGATACCTTCGTCAATGGAATTCCATGCGCGTAAACAAGATCAGCTCAGTACGGTTGGGATGTTATACACAATCATCCTCGAAGGGGATCTAGAGGAGGTAACATCACTATGCAGGGACCCCATAGAGAAGAATCGAGACCTACGTTGTTGAAAAAACTCAAATTCCGATATGAACAAACACGATCCGCTTCTCCAATGACACTTCGTCAGCAGTCTCAGTCGCCGCAGTGTTCAACGCTGCCGCCGCATGCTCGAAGTCAATGCCAGGGTGTTTGAACATCTCCTGGTAAAACCGAGTGACAAATCGATGGGCGACCGCATCATCTACCCTCCATAACGTTCCGATCACCCCATTGAACCCCGCAAACTGCATCCCGGCAGCGAGATGGAGCACTTCGTCGGGCGTCGATTCGTCCCCCACCGCTGTGTGACATGCGGACAAGAACGCGAACTCGGAGTTCGTGTAGCGTTCCTGGATGATGCGCATCAACGTGAGCTTCCCGTCGCACATCGCGAACCACGAATCGAACGGCTTTGTCGCGTGCTGCGCCCCGTGACAGGCAACATGGATCCAGCGGTGGTCTCTGAATGCTTGGACGGCGCCTTCGATGGTCGCCATATCGCCGGTGACAGTCTCGAATGTCACGTTTTGGGGCATGTCCGTCTCGTTGCGAATCCGCCGGATCTCGTGCTCTACCTCTACCAACTCGCCAAGCTTTGTATCTGCATTCGGCCGCGCCTGACCGACCGCCGCAAACGAAATCTGATTCGTGTTTGCTGTTCCGTTGCGGACCTCCCTCTGAGCACGAACACGCTCCCGCGTGCGAATGAGACCCGAGAGAGAAGGAGCATACGAAGAGACGTAGATGTCCATAAAGTTCTTCTGCCCTTTTCGGTATGGACCTGCAGCATGCAGCGGGAGGGTCGTGAATTTCGACGTGGGGCACAACCAAATGCGCGAGCCTAGAGGTAGCTGGATATCGTTTTGCAGGGCGAAGGCGATTCGCTCGACCACAGATGACCACAGCTCCCGCAATACTCCCTTGACGTACAATTCCCTGTGCCGCCCGTACGCATGCGAGTCCCGGGTCAGCTCCGATAATTGCTCACATAGTTGATCGACATCGGCAAGTGAGCAAGGAAGGGGAACGTGAACAGGTGCGCGAGTATGGAGCACAATGAGCGCATCGCAAGTGTATTTACTTGCATTCACAATGATGATGGGTCCGAGTTCTGCAGCATGTTGAAGGTCTTCAAAGCGGGGAGGTAAGAGGAATCGTGAGAACCCATCCACGCGGCGAATCTTGTCCACGACTGCTTGCCATTCCTCCTGCACACGCCAGTAAGGATCCGTCCCATTGCCTCCAGTCCCTTGAGCATGCTCCCTGAGGACCGCATTCAAATCCGTGAATTTCCTTCCAAGCTCACGTCCTTGGCTACCCTGACTCTCCAAAGTGGCTACAGAAATGTCAAAGCGGGCGAGCTGATTCCAAAGGATTCCTCGGCCTTGCTCCAGGAGCTCCACAGCCATCTGGAATTCATGGTGTCTTATAGCACATGATAATGCATTGTTGGCTAGATCAGCCACCCTTGCTTGCATTGTCTCATGCCTTGAATCTAGTGAAGAGTTGAAGGAAGTGAAGTGATCTAGGGTATTGAGTGCTGTTTGGTAAGCCTCCATGACTGATGAATGGTCATGCATTTCAGCATCCTGGACCCAACCCTGGGTTGCCTTCCACATATCCAATGAAACTGCTGGGCTGCAGGTCTTCAATAGTCTATAGATTTGGAAGGCTTCATCCAGTAAGAGAAGAGGTTGATCAGAAGGATGACATGATTGTGATGACTTGCATGGCAGAAGAATAGCTGATGCCAATGAATGAACATTGAGTGCATAACTAGGATGTTGGACTGGATAGAAGCTCAATGCCTCCATGTGCAACTTGATTGCCTTGGTTAGATCAGAGTGGTTTTCTGTTTTCATGTAATGATCCTTTAGTGACATGGCAAGATTTGAAAGAGCACCTCCATATTTTGGGTGGTTGGATGGGCATAGTTTGAGACGCTTCTCTTGAAGATCAATAGCCCTATTGAGATCACTTAGATTACCCAGAGTTTTGTAGCGTTGGCATATGGATTGTGCCAGATTTGCAAGAGCTGTGCCATGACTTGGATGACCTGCTGGGCATAGACCAAGCTTTTTCTCTTGCATTTCAATTGCCCTATTCAGATCTGCTATGTTTCCCCACATATCATAGCTATCTGACAAGGATAATGCAAGCATTCCAAGAGCTCTTGCATGCCTTGGGTGGTCTGATGGACACAGCTCCAACCAATTTTCTGCCATCTCTTTGACTCTCTTTAGGTCTTCTTTGTTGTTTTGGACATTATAATGACACCATAGAGATTTTACAAGGTGTCCAAGAGCCTCTGCATGTTCTGGGTGGCCTAATGGACAAAGATGAAGTATGGCCTGCTTGACCTCAATGGCTCTATTGAGAACTGAGATATCACCATTCCAGCGATAACAGCTCACAAGAGCAATTGCAAGATCACGCATGATGCTAGTGTGATTTTTATGACCCAAAGGACATAGATCTAGCCTTGCCAGCTTTATTTCAATATTAGTGGACAAGCAAGCCACATTTTTGAATTGCTTTCCAAAGTTGGATAGCCTATGACCATATTTTTTCAGGGCTGACAAACAGTCATGTCCATCTGGTGCAATCTAAATAACATATTTATGGATATTGAAATTGGACTACTGTATAGAACTTACTAGCACCTCACTGGCCCTACATGTTATGGATAAGATTGCAGGACCAACAGATAGTCCAGGCACATTGGCTATCTTAGTGTTAGTACCTGAGCTAGAGACAGAGAAAAAAGGAACTTACATTGCCATTCATTGCCATTCCTTAGTAAGCTGGCTACATTTGTAGCCATCTGATCACCTAGTGGTTGTTTGTCCCATTCAGAGCTAAACTCCTCTGGAAGAATGCATATGGCAGCCCAACAGTAGCAGAGGGGGATGCATGACTATAGAGAACAAGGTGAGCAAATATGATTGCAAATGATGCTATGAAACTCACAAAAGGAAGGGGTGATTCCATGATACCATCAAACCATCCTCTGATAGTTCTCCAGAACATGTGATTTTGGACACATTATCAACACAAATGGTGACATGAATGTCCTCTTTAGCAAGTTGAGATGAGAGGGTCAGTTGATTGACTAGGTAAATGAAGTAAGCAGTATTAAACAAACTGAGAAGTCAGCAGTAACATACCTGTGACTTGGAATGAAATGTCACCAGGTTTTTTATGGTTCATTGGAGAAATAAGAAGAGATAACTTTGAAGTGGAGCAGCTAAACCAGAGATCAGGCAGAGAATGAGACAAGTGAGATAGATGGGCAAGAGATTTGTGTTAGATGATGCAGAAGGTCAATGGGGTCACTTGGACTCTGGCACAATGAGAAGTGGGATGGAGGATATGGAGCTTCTGGTGTGAGAGATGTTAAAGGGGTGGTGTGAATGTGACAACACAACAGGAAAGGCAGAAGTGGGTACTAAATAGGGTGGTGATCAATACAGGATGAGACAGGCAAGAATTTTTGCAACTGAGATTTTTGAAAGGGGGGATTGTTTAGACTTTATGGACAGGCAAGACAGCAAGGGCAGAGGCAGGATGGAGCAGGCAGCCAGATCAGGTGGGTAAAGATGAATGAACTAGCAGAAGGCTACAAGAGGATAGACAGACAACAGAACATGTGGCAGGTGGCAAGAGCAGGGCTAGGATAAGACACAGACCATAAAAAAAGAGCAGCTAAGATATCAATGCTACACCAGAATTCATGCAACTTACAAGCTAAGAGAGCAGACCACAGAAGAGAAGAACAGTGCAGATTGGAGAGCGATGGATGGGGGATGGTGTGTGAAGGCAGGGAAAGTGCTTGGAGATTGTGAAGTTCAGCAGCTCTGTGCCAGAAGATGGCGGAAGAAAACAGGTGCGAGCAGGGGAATGCAATTGGCAAGAGCAGTGGCCGGGAGCGCAAGGCGACAGGGACACAAAGACCGAGATAGCAACAACTTAAGAGCAGAGAAATGGGCAAGCTAGATTGGGGGGACGACACGAGACCGGTACAGGTTAGGGAATTTCTGGAGAAAGGGTAACGGGAGGAACAGATGGCGGCGATTGGACAAGGCGCTAAAACACTGGAGAGGCAAGATTTGTGCGAGTGGAATTTGATAGCAAGGGAAGATGTGCTGGGGCCTACAGTGAGAAGGTAATACATAAAAATGCCAGAAACGATGAGACCGATCAAGGATCGCAGACGGTGGAGCACACTCACAGAAGTGTTGGTAGACGATAAAGCCGCAAGCAAGGCTTGCGATAGCGAATGGAAGAATATTATCCTTTGGTCGAGTAAGAAAGACACTGCAGGAAAACTATCGAGATGCTGATAAAGCGCTACACAAACTCGACAGGAAGCTGACGCAGCGACTCGTAGTAGGGCGGGTGAAGAGGAAGGATGATAGTAATGTGACTGTCACAGGTCACGCTCAAGGTTGCCACAATAAGCGATCGGACTAAGGATAAAGTAGGAATCAGCTGTCTCCCGGGCGGTCTCATATCAACCTTGCGGAACTGACAAGGTTGTTAGAGTCATTTGTAGGTCCCGTATTCCTTCATCTTCAATCAGAAACCCAGTATTGTTGCTTTCTGACTCGTTCGTGGGCAACAGGTTTTCCAGACACTTTCCTCTCTTGCTGTGCTCCAGGACGCCGAATGTACGACATCGCGCTTATTGCGAAAAAGAACTCTGTCATCTCGTCTTCCAAAATGTCTCCCGCAGAGTGTCACCAAGTGCCAAAGTACGGATGCACAGCCTACTCCACATCGGCGTCACAGCGCGACGTTGTCATCTTCGATACCTACTTGAGGTGAATCCCCGGCATCCGCAGCGTCCCACGCAAAGATGAATTGCAGATGCAATGCATGCTCTAGCGTTCACGGATAGTGGCTTTCCCGAAAACAGGTGACGGCCTCGCACTGCTGAGATGCACAAGCAAGAGTGGCCGACCCCTCTATTTTTCCTGCGCCGCGAACGCTCAGCACTCTTATAGAGCGCTCTAGTATCCCTGGAAGTGGTACGATACCTCTCTCCCCTTGCTTGATTGGTCTTGGAGCAAGGTCGTTGTGGAACAGCGGGGTGTTTTGAAAATACATACTGCGGAAGGTACAAAGCGGCCCTGGCCAAGTCACCGAAGACAAACGCGTCAACCTGCGTGGCGATGTCGCGCACGAGCTTGAATTCGGCGTTGACAGTACTCTCGCTAGTGAACAGATTTGGCGATGACGCCAGACCAGGAGCACTTATACGTGCTAAAACTTATGGATCAGGGAATGTTGTAGCCTTGCAACGATCTAATCAAACATCATACATATTGGTCTATGCGAGTAATGATCCAAGATGATATGTAATAAACACCAACAAGTACCTGATCGATGGCAAACGTAAGGATTGACCGAGGTTAAACCCTACAACCAGCAACACTACATCACAGTCAGACAATGACCAAGCACGCGAAAGAGGAAACAACGCGATTATTTTCCGGGTCGTCTAAAACAGCCACGGCCCAACTATGAAACACCATCAGCCAAACCTAATACGAAAAAAGACCGTCCTACCGCTTCCACGCACGCCCTCGGGCTTGATCTGTAAACAACTCTGATGGATCATGTTGAGCGCCTTGACAGCGTCCCGTGCCTGTATCACACACGAGATATTGATCTCGCTCGCCCCCTGACTGATCATTTCAATGTTCACATTTCCCTGCCCGAGCGTCTGGAACATGCGCCCAGACATGCCCATCAAGTTGCGCATCTGCTTCCCGACGAGTGACAGGATCGCCATGTTGGCCTGTACAGAGACCTGTCAAGTATCAAGAGTCCGTTATGACACGTGCACAGAGAAGAAAGACGCGCACCGAGCCGCTCTTTTCTAGTTCGGACACGACACGGTCCATCATCTTGGGCGGGAGGCTGTCCTCGATGGCCATGCTCACGTGCACCTCGCTCGTGCTGATCAGGTCGACGACGACGCCGTATCGGTCGAGTGTACCAAAAATGCGCGCAAGGAACCCGTGCGAAACACTCTTTTTGTTCGAGTTCACGTTGAGTATGATGATGCGCTCCTTGATCGTGACCGCCGTCGGCAGACGTTTGCTCTGATGGATGGATTCGGGAGAGAGAGAGACGATCTTTGTTGCGGGTGCGTCTGGGTCGGACTCATTGACAACTTGGTCTGGGTCTGGATGGATGACTGTGCCCCCACCCTCGGGGTTTTCTACATTTTTAATCCTGATGGGTATTTTACGTCGGATGACCTAGATACGATATAGTTGTCAAAAGAATGTGGGTGAGTAGTGCACGAACCTGCTCCATGGTAAACGGATGAACCACTTCGCTGCCATAATAGGTCAACTCCGCGGCCTCATCTGGCCGTACGATTGGTATAAGGCGTGCTGTAAGCACTTTTCGTGGATCGGCGGTGAAAATGCCATCGACCTCTTTCCATATCTGGAGTTCTGAGGCTTGCAGACCAACAGCAAGCAACGCCGCGAGGAGATCCGTGTATCCCCTGCCAACCTGGCGTAGCAATGACCCCGGAACTGGACCAAAGAAACCTGGGAACGAATAAGTGATCGTTGCGACGGAGGGAGACGGACGTGTACCCGTTACGACTGGCACTCTCGGGGCACAACTTTTTATGCGTTGGCCAACCGCAGAAGCGACGCTATCCCAAAAGGATTGATCTAGAGATCTGTCTTCGTTAGGGTCAGCGTCATCTGAGATTGGCACGATGTCTTCTAAAGAGACGTATTCGGCATCTATACCCTATTTCGATGAGGCAATTAGAATGGTCGATGGCGAAGAAGACCTACTTGATCTCGTAGGATGGCCGTGATGAGCTTGCAACCTAATCGCTCGCCAAAACCAATGATAGTGTCTCGAGATCGAGGCGAGACTTCATCGATGACCTATGACGCAAGGTGTGAGATGTGGATGGCAAGTGTGAATACATAAATAACCACACTTGTGCTGCAAAGAGGAACGCACGAAGCCAGTCGCAATCGCGATGTATTTCTGCTTCTATTTCTTGCAAGATGTCTGGTGTTCTGATGGAAGCTTGTGCTGCAGTCAAATGCTCTGATAGGATGAGGTCGACGGTAGTGATGAATTCGGGCAGATTTTGTGTGGATTGGGGGTTGCTTAAAGGAGTGAAGGAGAATGCGACAGAGGTTGGGGATGAGCTACGTGTTCGAGGAGAATGAGGCTCCGATGATCGGCCGAATATACCGTTTGTTGCGGGAGAGGCCGAGTCGGATCTGCAGCGCGACTTGGAAGGACGCTGTTTGGCCTCTTCGGCGGCCTTGAACAAGAGGCTTGTTGTGCCGAGATCCTTGGTAGAACCTGAGCGCGCGGAGCACACGACAGCGACCTTGTGTTGATCGATGTAGTTGCTGGCGCCAAGAGTGAGTTGATCGCTTGAAGAGAGGTAGTTTTACTCACGAAACAATGTCCGTTGCGATCTGTACCGGAAACTTTCCGACACTTGTTCCACCGAATTTCTGCACGAGCCATTTCGCCGCTGGGTCTATGGTGTTTTGGTGGAGGTTTGGTGGAGTGGATGGTGGTGAAGAGGATGTATCGGAGTCGGACATGGTAGTGGTAGAATGAGAGGTTGTACAGCCACTTGCGTGTACAATGTCACCTCAACTGAAGGACCCCGGACAGCGCTGACCGGGTGCCTTGAAACACGGACGTTTAATTCCAGGCACATTTATCGGATTTGGGGTGGCTCGCAATGTGCAAGTAAACACTTAAATTTGGACGTGCCTGGTACGCTGCTGCATCATCCCCTCCACCACGATGCCCGCTGGAAATAAGTCAATCCTCGACTACGACCCCCTCGATGAGCTCCTTAAACCGCCCCCAAATGAGACCACAGAAGACCGTGTCATCCGTCTCGCTCAGGAAGCCGAGGCACGACGAATAAGCTATCAGATAGACGAGTCTCTCAGGGTTGAACGCATCCAGCAAAAGAAGAAGAGCGTCGTCAGACTCCTCCTTCTCGGGCAAAGCGAGTCAGGCAGGTCTCTCTACACTCTCTCCCTCTACCCTGACCAACTCTACTTCCCCTAGGCAAATCCACGACCCTCAGACGTTAGTCGGTCCATCCCAGCTCATCTTTGACGCTCACCCTTGCACATAGACTTCCAGAGACTCTACACACCCACCGCATTTCGCGAAGAGCGCATCCTTTGGCGCAGCGTCATTCAACTCAACATTGTTCGCTCCATCCGGACCATAATAGACGCGCTCGCTCACGTACGCCTCGCACCCGTCGACAGCGGCGTAGACGACAGCGACGACGACGCTCCACACATTCCCTACGAGATCGACCTCCTCCAGATGCGTCTCACCCCGCTTCGCCATATCGAAGCACTCCTCATCGCGAAGCTGATCCCACCAACCGATGATGACGCCGCCTCCTTTGTCGGAGGCAGTAGTTTCAGTCCATACCACTCACATCGAAACACTTCCGAACGCCCCTGGCGCTCCCAGGAAGTGTTCGTTCGACCAGGCGCTACCTGGAAAGGTGCACTCGCAAAAAATTCTCGCAGAGACGGCCGCCCCACTTCTTTGGGTGATACCGGAATGACCCGAGACGAAGCACAAGAAGTTCTCCACGGTTGCAGCGATGATATCATATCCCTCTGGAACCACAAGTTTGTCCGCGAGGTGCTGCGCCACCGCAAGATAAGACTGGAAGAACTACCAGGATTGTAATGTCCAATTTCCCTTTCTCCATCGAGCAGATGCCAATCATTCTGCAGCTTTTTGAACGACGTGGAGCGTGTTACCACACTCAACTATATCCCTTCCGACGGTAAGCAAGCTCAGTAGCGCCCTACATAATCTTATTCGGTTGCGATACAGACGATGTCCTACGAGCTCGTCTCAAAACTGTCGGTGTTTCCGAATACAGATGTGAAATGGAAGCAGCTGCTGGTCGTGAACAAGGCACCGAGTGGAGAATAGTCGACGTCGGAGGTTCTCGGTCGCAGGTGTGTGTACTGCAATCCTTGAGATACTCTTCCTAATCCTTTTGCTTTAGAGAGGTGAGAAACATCCACTCTGCTCTACGCTCTCACTTATTGTCTGTCTCAGCCACTTGGGTACCCTTTTTCGACGACGGTACTTGTTCTCCTTTTAATTCTGCCTCTGGTGCTTATGTTGCCTCAGTGGACGCTATCATATTCCTTGCTCCAATATCTGGTTTCGATCAGGTACTTGCAGAGGACCGGAGTGTGAACAGACTGGTGAGATCTGCTCTTGGTACCTGAAAGTTCATAATTCCGAATGGCTGCACAGGAAGATAGCGTCTTACTGTGGAAAGCCGTCTGCTCAAATAAGCTTCTAGCCAGCGTTGATTTGGTCCTTTTCCTTAACAAGTGTGATATTCTTGAAGCCAAGCTTAATTCGGGCATTCGGCTAGCCAAATATGTTCGCAGCTATGGTGATCGCCCAAATGATTTAGAAACAGCCTCGAAATGTGCGTGCCTTCGCCGCCATATTTCCTACCCTCACAGGACTGATATGGATCTATAGACTTTAGAAGCAAGTTTAGTGCTATACATAGGGAGTATTCCCCTCTACCTCGGAAGTTTTATGGCTTCTGTACCTCCGTCACGGTAGGTGTGCTATTGATAAGAAACACACTAAGCTGACTTTGAATCTTTTTAGGATACCACGACAACCGCGGGCATCCTCGCAAGTGGTAAGCTGGCTCGTGCATCAGGGCCAAGCACATGCTCATTTGAATACAGTGCGAGATATGGTCGTCCGGAGGCATCTCAAACAGTCGAAACTGTTGTAACATGAACCGCTGAACCAAATCTACGGTAAAATCCGATACGCTGCTATCGCATGGCTCGCCTGACCGCTGCTTTTTTGATCAGGCACCCTTTCCCACAACCCAAACAAATATGGACTATGTCAAAGCAATATTGTTGTCACTCTAGTCGTTTACCATACTCACCTATTTTATCTCCACCGGTCAGATTTTTTTCCTGATCGCCTGTACCATGTCGAGAGGTTAGCCCTCGATGCCTCACAGTTTCAGGTCTGCACTTTTAAAACTATTTCTTTGATCTGGTTCATTTCTACTTTGAAATCTTTTTTGATTTTTTTACTTGACAAATGGATCTAGACAAAGGCAACCCCTCTCCTGACAACATGTGGAACCTACGACCTTTTTCTCCTCCTTTTACTTCCAACTTTTTTTTTTGCTGTCATCTTTTCATGTGACGTTTCTTATCCATCTCCTCTCACGCACTGATTTTCCTGGAGCCCGTCTTGCGCCCCCATTCCTTTTTTGCTACGTAGCTCCAATTGCTGTAGTATCTCGAGTGTATGTTTGGCATATATGCAATCACATGTAGATTTAAACCGCATTTAGCAAAAGGCTGCCCTGCGACGTGACCTGGGTAGTTCGAATGACATGTGCTTCGTGATCGATGGATGAGAACGAGTGGTCAGACATTCATTTCGTTGGTGCTGTCGTGTAATGATGGATGGTGTCATTCGTGCCGGAGGACCGAAAGCCTTGGGCTTAGGAGGGCAGAGGGCAAAGAAGAAGGGCAATGTTGGTACCTGAGCCTTTCCCGGATTGGCATCGGCCACAAGGACAGATAGCAAGTCACGGTCATGATGGTGACTGCATCGACGAGCAGGACGAGGACGCAGGCACCGATCCCATCCCGATCGTGATCGTAGAGGTAGCCGGAGGTAGCCGGATCAGTGTCTCGAGACGGACGCTCATGGCTGGTGTTTCGAGGGTTCGTTTCGGTTCTTGGTCGTTTCCATGTTGGTATGGTTGGTGGGGAGCCTCAGTCTAACAATGCGTGCGGCGCGGGGGTATTTAATGTGCATGAGGTTGGACATGGTGCATGACAGACTCGGACACGCGCGTATAGCCGTGAAGCTCGGGACCAGAAGTGTAGAGAAAAGGGTGACGTGGGGGCTGGTCGATGAGCGCGTTCATGAATTGATCCGCACATCCCGGACGAGTTTTGGGTCCCGCCATTGCGAACACGGCGCGTTAGGTCCCATGTGGATTGGTTGCGCGTATGCGTCGCACGAGACGTCGTGCCCTGCAATACGTGGACGGGACTTCCCGGTGTTCGAGGCAATGCCCCGTGTTTGAGGGTTAGGGGGTAAAATTGACGCGGTGGTGCGACGGGGACGGATCTGAAGAAAACAAGTGTAATGGTCAACAACGTTGGATGGTGACGATACTTGACATCCGCGATGCGGTGATCATTTTGGGTTTCATGAGATGAAACGCGGGAGAAGAGAACTGGCCGGAAAATTGACGTGGTGACTGCGTCCGCATTGATTCCCGCCTCTTTGCTTCCAAGAGAAGCGTGACAAGGATCGTGACGTTGCACGTGATATGTCACACAGGTTGAAGTCACGCGACTTGCTCGGAGCGGAAAGCGGAACATGTGCAGTCAAATGAGTCGATGTCGATCTCATCTCCATCGTTATCTCTCTCGTGCCACACCCACCGTACTGACCACCCGTAGATACTACAAGTACAGATCTACGTTAGTTGCAATGGGCGCAATAGGAACAGCCAAGGTCGACACATCCGAACGTCTGGCACGCCTCAGGGCCTTGATGCAGAAGCAGGATGTCAACATCGGCGCTGTCGTCGTCCCCAGCGAAGACGAGCGTAAGCCCGACTCGTTTTTATCACTAGTTGCTTGCCGACCTTCGATCTAGACTCTAGCGAATACCCCGCTGAGGCGGACAAGCGACGCGCTTTCATTTCTGGATTCAACGGCTCGGCAGGTGACTGTACAGCTTAATCGTCGTGAGATGACGAGTGTTCATGTGTTCATGTGTAGGATGTGCCATTGTCACGCTCGAGGAAGCTTTTCTTTTCACCGATGGTCGCTATTTTCTGCAAGCCGAACAGCAATTGGACGGGTGAGCCATGGTACACTGAAATGAATTTTCGTTCTGAGTCTGCTTTTCGCAGCAACTGGATTTTGATGAGACAGGGGGAGCCTGGTGAGTAGACGTCACAGCTCAAAGGAAGGACCCTGCTGACGGCCACACAGATGTGCCTACCTGGCAGGACTTTATCCCAAAGGTGTGTGCTTAGATCGGTAACCCTCCTTCAATCTGTAAAAATAGTACAGAAGCTTGATCAAGGAATACGGATCGGGATTGATCCGTCTGTAATTTCAGCTTGTATGCAGCGCCTTGTCTTTTCATCGCGAGCCTAGTCTCATCCAAATAATAGCCGATGCTCAGACACTTAAAAAGTCGCTCACAAAGTCCGAGTTGGTCTCTCTCGCACAAAACCTTGTTGACGCTGTATGGGGCTCTGACCGACCATGCCGACCGAAAAACCCTGTGTTTCCTCTAGATATCAAGTATTCAGGTTTGAATGCTTCATCATCACCGTCTTACTCGTGCCTCAATCTGCATCAGGGGAAACCTTGCGTAGTAAAGTTGACCTCGTGCAACAAGAGTTGGCAAAGAAGAACGCCGTTGCAGTAGCTGTTACCCTTCTCGACGAGGTTGCTTGGTTATTCAATCTTCGCGGATCGGATATCAAGTTCAATCCCGGTAGGTATTTTCACCATCTCCATTGTAAGGACCAAAGGACTCAATCGTAGCAGTCTTCTTTGCATATGCCGTCGTGGAGAAGGATTCTGCTGTATTGTTCATCGACGAGAAACAGGTGGATGATGTTGTGCTTGCTCATCTTGACAAGGATGTGGTGGTTAAGCCCTACGATGCATTCCTTCCTCATCTAAGAGATCTGGTCAAGACAGGATTGGTGAAGACGGATCAGGTAAGATTTATGCTGAAAGCTTCCGGCTGGTTTGGTTGATGATATCTAGCCCGTGTTACTTGGGGACAAGACGAATCTTGCTGTCGTCCAAGCACTCGGCGAGGTGGGTCTTTGTCACGGTTTTAATGAAATTATCACATACGCGTCGACTAGGACGATGTGGTCACCGTGCCGTCACCTATAGCGGCCTTGAAAGCGATCAAGAATAGTACCGAACTCGAAGGCTTCCGACAAAGCCATATACGTGATGGCGCTGCCTTGGCGCGATACTTTGCATGGCTCGAGGAGCAGCTCCAAGCTGGCGTTGAGTTGAACGAGAGCCAGGGAGCAGACAAGCTTGAGGAGTTTAGGTCGTGCGTGTCGAGTTTGTCTGAGACAAGAGTTTGGTTTGTCTGATCTTTGGCAGTGAGCTTGACCTGTTCCGTGGCCTGTCTTTCACGACTATCTCTTCCGTTGGCCCGAATGCAGGTTTGTTCCCGCTTACTTTTCAGTGTTCTGATGCAGATAGTGGACTCCAGCTATCATACACTATGCGCCGGACCCCAAAGATTGTGCGATTATTTCAAAGGAACAGGTAAATTTGTTGCTGCTGTAGTCTTTCTCTGTTAACCTTGCTGTCAACAAGATCTATTTGTGTGATTCTGGAGGTATGTACAACCAAAGGAGCGAGACTCATTGGTCACCATTGGGCTTTGGAAGGACAATACCTCGATGGAACAACCGATGTCACTCGCACATGGGCAAGTACTGTGATTGCAAAGTCGCAAAATGATTCACAAAGGAGTTCCTGCAGCACTTTGGAACTCCATCCGAAGAGGAGAAACGCGCGTTCACACGGGTTCTTCAAGGTCACATCGCCATTGATTCTGGTGTCTTTCCTACTGGGACTACAGGTAGGGTTTTATGTCGTGTTCTACAGACCCGTTGTTGATCATCAACTCTACAGGATACGTAATGTGCGTGAATTTCATATCTGTTGCGACCTGTTGAAATGATGACCATCCTCAGAGATTCCTGGGCAAGACGGGCTTTGTGGAAAGATGGACTGGGTAAGCTATCATCGAATCCGGTTATCCACATTTAACCCGACTCTCCAGATTATAGGTCCGCTTATTCATGCATATGTCACAGATTGGTCTTACAGCATGACTTTATTCAGACACGGCACTGGACACGGTCTCGGGCATTTCTTGAATGTCCATGAAGGTGTTTTCAAATTCCCTGACCCGCGATGCCAAAGTTCACTTCCTATCTGAAAGGTCCTCATGGTATTGGCACGCGCATTAGTAAGGGATACATGGTGCCTGGTGCCAACCTGTAAACTCACCACGCCACCAGCGTACAACAACACAGCATTGAAACCGGGGATGACAGTATCGAACGGTAAGGGAAAAGATCCACCCACGCCATACCCGTGGTGTATTCAGGACCCTTTTTGTGTTTCCAAACAGAGCCTGGATACTACGCCGACGGTAGGTGGGGCATACGTATCGAAAGCGTGGTTCTCGTTCGCGAGGTCAAGACCCCCAACAACTTTGGGGACAAGGGATACCTCGGTTTCGAGCGGGTCACCATGGTCGGTGTCGCTCTCGTATTTCCATTTTGACACCTGACGCTCGTGGACAGTGCCCGATTCAGACGAGTTTGGTCGACGTGTCGATCTTGACGGTGGAGGAAAAGGCGTGGTTGAATGGGTACCATGCCGAGGTGGAGGCCAAGGTAGCGCCTTTGCTGGAGGGCAAGGACGCACGTGCGCTGGCGTGGCTCAAGAAACAGTGTTGGGTGGTCTGAGGAGACTTGCCAGACGTACGATGATGCCTTTCTTGTCATTTGCTGCCATAGTAGTTGTTTTCCATGCATTCAGTATTGTCTACATGCCAGACCTTATGGCACCTGACCGTGCGTGCAACACATTTCATCGAAGTTGGTACGTTCAACTTCCATGTATGTATGCATCAGCGATGGTGGTGGCTGCCACTCGCCGAATGGCAAGGTCAGGGAACAGCTGGCTTCTATCTACCGTGTTTATCGACGGGTGGTAAGTTTGATCGTGATCCATGCGCTACTATCTCA
>JBBPNZ010000555.1:0-17308 GCA_038091195.1 Phylloporus rhodoxanthus | reverse complement strand
CCGGAGACTGTGTTGACCGTGAGGATACAACCTTGTTGTACTTGCTAGCAAGGATTGAAGACAGTAACTGCCCCGCTCCCATTTCGGCACGCACCAGTCTAGATTATACATGTCAGGGCTCGAGCTCACGATGAGCGAGCACACAATTCTGTCGGCCTACGGCCAGCACCTCCGTCCCGCACACGAACACGACCTGGTCCACGCGGCGGCGCGAGCATGGGCGAGGTGGAGCGCCCGTTGAGGAGTCTAGATGGTCTTGCAAGGACTTGCGAGGCAGATGGGGAAACCGGGTCATCGTGCGATGGACTACTTCCACATATTGCGAATCAGACGAGCCCTCTATTTCCGCTACGTGGCTTTGCAGAACAGGAATCTAGTCAGCGCTGGAGAAAAATGATATACCCACGGCCGAGAAATAACCGCGTTCCGTGGATCGGTGCCACGAGGCGATGGACGCATTGCCCTCGAGATCGTCTCCCACCAGCGCGATGAAAACCGTGGTGTGGAAATGACGCGCATGGTGAGACGCGACGACGACAGTGCATAGATCTGTGACGAGATGAAAACGAGACTGCCATCAAACCATACCTGCATCGAAGCCAGTTTTAACCCTTTTGCCCGCGTTCCTGCTGTTGCGTGGTCGCCGTATTCCGCTGCTGAGAACCTGTGCATGAGTGCGCGATGCTCGCCTGCTCCACTTAGTAGGCTCATGTCGGAGTGATGGAGACGTGACAGTCCAAGGTGATTAGGCGGCCATGAATCTAGGTCAAAAGAAAGGATATACCCACCATCAGGCCGGGAAATAACGGCGTTCCATAGGACGGGGCGATACAGCTCGAGGAAGCAATGTGCTCATCGCCCTCGAGATCTGTTTCGCACCAGCGAGCGAGATGCGTGACTGCCACTGATGCACTGTAGGAAGTAAAATCATTAATAATTCCTGGGCCCCTAGGGTTCAGGTTTTTGTGGATGGGCCGGAAGACCAATAGTACTTGAATGTATCTACTTGAATGTGTTGACAGTGACACTGGAGATTAGTGGCACACCGACTCCGAAAATCAGCGACGGCGACACTGAAAATCAGCTGTGCCACGCGCCTGACACATGAACTATTAAGGTGACTTGAATGTATCTACTTGAATGTGTTGACAGTGACACTGGAGATTAGTGGCACACCGACTCCGAAAATCAGCGACGGCGACACTGAAAATCAGCTGTGCCACGCGCCTGACACATGAACTATTAAGGTGACTTGAATGTATCTACTTGAATGTGTTGACAGCGAGGAAATCAGTGGCACACCGACTCTGAAAATCAGTGCCACGTATAGCAGTCCCTTGGCGAGCCTGACACATGAGCTCTTAAGGCGACTTGAATGTATCTACTTGAATGTGTTGACAGCGAGGACATCAGTGACGCACCGACGGGGACACTGAAAATCAGTGCCAGCCTGACACATGAACTATTAAGGCGACTTGAATGTATCTACTTGAATGTGTTGACAGCGAGGACATCCGTGGCACGCCGACGCTGAAAATCAGTGACGCACCGACGGCGACAGTGCCCTGCTACGCGTGACACCAATGATCAGTGACAAGGACGTGTCACTGATAAGATGTGACCAACCATCAGTGACGGCGTCGGAACTATTTATGCTCGATCAGTGACGCGGTCACTGATTTTATTCAAGCCATTCCCGAGGCGCGTCCCACACAAAACATGCATCTCGGATCAGGGAGAAATAAAACACCCACTGGAAAAACAGGTACCCACCAGCGCGATGGAAACGGTCACGACCGTTTCGATTCGCACACAACGCCACGCGATACAGCCGTGCGCGTCGATCTGGAACTGCGATCAAACCAGAAGCCAGTTTTAACCTTTTTGCCCGGGTTTCGTGACGTCCGCCACTTGCACAACCTTGTGCACGTGGTGAGAAGGAGAACCCGGAGGCCCAGGCCCTGTCAGAGGCGCAGCGACGTTTGAGACGTAACCCGTCCTCGACAAAAAAGGGGGGGAGCGACCGTACCCGAGACTGCATTTGCGGAAGGGATTCGGGCCGGGTTATCAAGAGTCTAGACGCGCGTCCCTGAAGCACTGAGCAGGTCCCCGCCAGGGTCCGAGTCGATCGACACATCGCGCCAGAGAGGCGATGAAAGGGTTTCATACAAGCGGACAGCGGGTTTCTATAGCGAGCAAACCTTGGTATTGGTTGATTCCTTTTTTGGCTAACCCGGTTCAAATGATGGCGCTGGCGTCGCACAGACAGTTTACCCATCGTCGACAAGCTGCGTCGCACGCACGCGCAGACGTGGCGGCGCCACCCGTCCCCACGTGCCGGACGCGTCGCGTTCACAACCGTGCGGGGTGGGAACTCGCCGCCAGGGGCGACTGGTGTGTGCCACCGCACCCCATTTCTTTTCCAGGGCCAGGCTCATGAAACGTCTTGATCCGCGTCGGTACCACGCTGCATCGGTCGTCGCCATACAACGTCGTGATTAGGATATATCGCCCGTAAATACACAAAAAAGATCTCGGAAAATATCGACCCTCGGTGCCAGACCCAAAAATGAGAGAGAGATGCCGTGGTATGCAGGATGCTGTCTAGGTAATGCAAAAAAAAAGATGGGGTGTGGTATGCTACAGAGTTGTCTAGGCCTGGAATTTCGATTTTTGCTGCACAGGCGTCAGCCGCGCGCATGGGTGATACGAGTGAGACGGACGCACCGATTTACGCATCATCAGTGGCGGTGACGAGTTGGGCGAGTCTGCATAGACCTGAGTGGGTCAGCGCGGGCTAGCGGGCGGGCGAGCGGACACACCTGATAAGGATGTGTGGGCGCTGCGCTGTGCGGCGACGAGGCTGTCTTGGACAAGACCTTTCGGAGCTGCAGAGGGGTGTGAGACGCGTCTCGGTATGGGTGGTGCGAGCGTACCTTTGCCTCGCTCTCCGCCGCGTGCTGGGCGTACATGCTCGGGTGGAGAGACACGCTGTCGAGACTGGTAGCCTGCGGGAGGGATGAGAGTGCGCAGGACAGACTCGGGAGTGCGACGAGCTTGTCGTGGCGGATGGCTGCCATGGTTGGGTTGAGTGTAGTGGCCGAGTCTACTTATAGTTTTTTACACACATCACGATCTCAGATCTGTCTATTTTATGCCGTCGACTAAATTTCGAGGGTACGCGCGGTCTCCTAGGATAGCCGAGGATCACTCCACAGCCTGCACGCCGTCGTACACCGAAAGCCGCCCGAGTGCGCCGTCCCAGTCCAGTGTCCCCTCCACCAGCTCGCTCACGACGCCAATCACTTCATCAATTGGCCCGATCAGCTGTTCCGTCGTATCACGCTCCCTATCAATCCATCAGTACATGTACACACACAGCGCACACCACCCACCGCAGCGTCATCGTCCCGTTTTGCACCGCTGTACCCACGTCAGTCACGTTCACAGACACCACACACAGACGTACACGCAAAGTCAAGTGTAAGCCCAAAGGGAGTGCCCAGTTCGTCGTTGCGCGCGTACCGCTTCCCGATCGACGTGTTCGAGTCATCCACTCGCGAAAAAATGCCCGCCTTGCGCAATTTCGTCGCTGTCTCACGTGAGCGCAGGCACGTCCGGCAAGCAATCACACGCACACACTTCCCTCACCAGAGGGTCAAATTCCTCCTTGGCACTCAGTGGGACGATCAGTACCTTGGTCGGCGCAACAACGGGCGGAAGTGAGAGTACCTGTACACGGTCAGACACGCACATCATGCGAACATGTGCCTACCCCGCGTTCAATGTCCTGTTCCCGGCACCAAAAGGAGTGTTCCAAAAGAGTGTAGAGGATACGCCCAAACCCAAACGAGGGTTCGATGACATTGGGGGTAAATTCTCGAACTAGCCATCCATGAGCATGCGGATCCCACCACGAACACGATACACACTCGACTGCTTAAACGTCTTGCGCTGGATCGCCACATGCTCGGGCGTGAGCGCGATCTGGCCCTGCTCAGTCTCGACCATGGCCAAACTTGGAAAGCCTCAGCACAAATCTCGACGGCGCACGACCAACGTACCCAGTCGCGAGTTCCTTTTTGAGCTTCTCCAACGCGGCCTGGTCCATCTCGCCCACGATCTTCTGCACGACGCCCGCATCCCGTCCGAGGGTCTTTCCGAGCACCTTCTTGTTAAACTCGGGCACCTCGCGCTCCGACACGACCGGCTCCTTGAGGGCCTCCCTCACGACGAGGGGATGCCCCGTACGCGCCGCATGCACGCTCAAGTCATACGCCGCCCTGTCCGCACAGCCGACACACTCTGTCCACCCGCTCGCGTTCTCGATCTCGGCGTCCCAGCAGTCGGTCGCGTAGTGAGCCATCTCGTTAGCCATATGCTGTCGGAAGCGCAGACGGAGCGGGTCGATCCCGATACGCACCAAAAAGAGTTGTATGCGCGCCAAAAAGTAGCCGAGGGTCTCGTTGGCGACGATGCCACGTGTGACGGCCTCCCCGATGGGCATGTGGGTGAGAGTGGTGTGTCCGCTGGTCTGCGTGTCGCGGTCGAGCAGCGCAAGCACGACGTCGTGGTGCTCTGCAAAGTGGGGGTGGCGCTTGTCATCGGGGTCGACATAGTGCTCGATCTCGCCCATGGTGAACTCGCGCACGCGGAGGAGACCCGCGCGGGGCGAGATCTCGTTGCGGAACGAGCGCCCGATCTGGGCCGAGGCGAACGGGATGCGGCCATTGTTGAACTCGAGGAGGCGCGAAAAGTTGAGAAAGTGGCCTTGGGCTGTCTCTGGGCGGAGGTAGCCAGGGTGTTGACCGGTAGGGCCGATGCTGCTCGTAAACATGAGGTTGAACTGCTGGGGCTCGCTGACGTCGTTGTCTGTGTCGGGGTTGCAGATCGCGTGCGTGCGGCAGAGTGCGCCGAGCTCTGGGCCGGAGTAGTTGTCGAGCTGGGGGTGTGTGAGCGGGGGAGGGCGGGGAGCGGGGGACGCACCTGGGCGAGGATGTGGTTGTACTCTGCGACAGTGTCGTCTGGGAACTGTACTGGAACGGCCTTGACCTTTTTTCGCTTCTTCTTGTCGTCGTCCTTGGGCTGGGCTGCGAGGCCGCGTGCGTCGCGATCGCCGGCGAGGCGTGCCTCGAGGACGCTTTTGACGAGGTGGTCAGCGCGGAGGACATCGCCCGTCTTGGTATCCTTGACCATCCAGTCTGCGAAGCGGGCGACGTGACCCGATGCCTCGAAGACGGGTGCGGGAGTCATGATGGTGGTGTCGAGCTCGAGCATGTGATCATGTACGATAAAGTGGCGGCGCCATTCTGCGATGATGTTGGCCTGGAGGGACGATCCGGGTGGGCCATAGTCGTAGAGACCGGCGACGCCTGGTGGGTGTGAGACGGGTCAAAGGGGGGTCAAGAAACGCACCGCCGTAGATTTCGAACGCGGGGGCGTAGAAGAAGCGGCGGTTGAGGAGGGCGTCTAGTCTTGCCTTGTCGAAGGGGTGGGCGGCCTTGTTGGGCATGGTGTGGGTGGAGCGCGCCCAGACGAGAGGGAGTCGGAATCTGACTTGCATCCGACGACGAAGCTCTGCAACGTGTCACAATTATTTGCAAATGGCACCATAGTTCAACCAAGACGAGCATAGTTCTGCCAACTAGCCCGAGGATACATAAGCTATCTACCTATCGAACACCGAGGAAAAAGAAGAAACCCTGAATGATAATGCGGCCAGTTTTTGGTTTATCCAGACGAAATGAATTGGTTATCGCTCAACGCTACTCGAGCGTTCCGTTCACGTACTACCTGTCCGTGATCGATGTTGTTATCACTGGAGTCGAATGCTGTCTTGTTCGGATTAGGTACATGCACACATTTGGTCGCTCCTTGAAATTTATCACATATGCGCCCTCCTTTGCCATGTCCCATGTCTCGTCCCAGAATGTCTCCCCCTCCCTCCTCTCCCTCTCCGTCGCAGCTGCCAACGCATCCCCAATGTCACACCCAGATCCCCTTCGTGCGACCACCACCAGGCACCGCAGACTCTCATCCCTGGGCAGATCCAGACGCAGACTCAGCGATGCCCGCGACGCCGCTACTCGCCCCGTGTAAGTACATCCGACCGTACATCCACCCTGCCCTCACTCCTGCCCAGCTCCTCGCTCCAAACCGCCGCTGCATCCCTCGCCGCCCTCTCCCTCGCTTCTCCCACTCTCTCCCATCCGTCTGTGAACGCACAGCCCATCCGCGACCTCTCACCGTCCCCTGGCAAACGCGCCGTCTTTTCCTGCGAGTCCTGTTCCAAGGTCGGGCTCTTCCCCCCGCACACCTCCCAATTCTGAACTTGCCGCCAGGTGTACAGACACCCCTCGTGTTTGATTAAGCATCGCTGGGAGCACACGCCCCAGTGGCGCCAAGCCTCCAAGTTTGTCCTCAGCAAACACCAGCAGGTACAACTCCTCGAGGTGCGTTCATCCTTGCCAATCAAAGGCCCCCTGACGCGCGGACAGGCAGCGGCGATCCTGTCCCATTTATCCCCCTCGTCAGCATCACTGCCGGAAGACCGCTCGCTCTGGCCTTCATTTCTCTCGGGCGGCCTCGTACCCCCGCCGGCCAACAAATCCCCACATCTCATTTCAAGTTCGGTGCCTGGTCCTCGCTTGCACGACTATCCCATCGCACGCTCAGTGACACAAGTTCCCCTGGGCGTACCCACGGCAGAGGACGACGCGCTCAACTTGCTCGCGCTGCGCGAGGCGTCGTGCGTGCGAACGCGTGGGCATTCATTCTCACACGCGCATTCCCATTCCCTCTCGTCGTTGTCCCATGCCAAGGAGCGCGAGCGCCGCCGCTCCAATGCTTTTGAATACGCCTACACAACCCCAACGGGGTGGTCCCTTCCCCGCTCGTCCCTCCGCTCCCAGTCCGGCTCGCGCTCGCGCTCAGAGTCTCAGTCTGCGTCCGAGAGTCGGAGCGACGGCGAGTACGCTGATGACGACGTCCGTGTCGGGTTTGATGACATGGACGATGATCCCGTTGAGCGCAAGCGCATGGACCAGTGGGACGGCATGGAGATGGAGATGGAGATGGGTTGATGCGTTCGATGGCTGCTCAATGACGCGGCCGGGACGCTCGATGCTGTTTTTCGCTTTGGAATGTACCCATATTTGTGGTCCAAGGTGTGTACGGTAACGTCTATGTATTATTTGTGTAGATGAGCGGTGAGAATGAGATTTGGCGGAGCGGGAATCCTCCTCGACCTCATGCATACCATAGGAAGACGACCGACTACAAAGAAATTTTGCAATCACGTAGCGAAAGAACGAAATCAGAAATGTCATCAGAACCCAATGATTGGCCCAGATGCAAGTAACACGGTTATTCACAGCCTCCCTGCCGCATTGCAACCGCATGCAGTTAGCAGTTATTCGGCACCCTACGCCCACCTTACTCGCTCCCACCATCTCCACCTCGAACACCATGGATATAGGCAATACAGCTCAGACTACGAACCCAACGTGTGTATTCAATTGATTCATCGAGCATAGGCTGAATGTGGTCCTGTGGATCTAGAGCGAAAACAATCACCATCAAAAGTAGGGTTGCAATGCGTGACCTTTCGTTGCTGATCTTTTGTAGACATTCAACTTCTCACTCAATCAAAGCGTAGACGTGGACGTGCAAGGCAATACTACCTCGAATTTCGCGTGGCCGATTCAAATGCCTCGTGGAGGACGAAGGAACTAAAAGAGACAGGCAAGCCTTCCGAACCCATAGCTTGCGATGATAATTGGTTTTTGTATGTACATGGCCTTTGTTCTATGCTGGGGAACTGAACGTCGTCAGTGACGGAGACGGCCGGTCCGTCCTCGTCGTCAACGTTTACCAGAAGCACACCTTCGGCAAGAACACCCTGATCGCGACGCTCACTCACACTGTCGGAGGGGTATTGCAAAACCTCAAGGATGGAGGTACGTTGAGAACCTGTTGACATGTTTTATTGATGCGATCTGTGCGATCAAGTGTTTGAAGAAACTACAAAGCTTGCCCCTGGTGGTTCCGATCCGCCGATTACGATCAAGTTTTCTCTCACTACCGAGTCACGTGAAGCTGGCGATGCGGCAGAGCGTCAAGTTCCCGATGCTGTTACTAAGGCTGCTGGAGCGCTCGAGTCGCTCGACCCCGCCCCGCAAGCAGTTGATCAAACGATTTCGGTGGTCGGTACCAGTGCGACCATCCTCACCGAGTTACAGACGCTCCAGACGACGTGGGGCGTTCTGCTGGATAGGTTGGCTTTGTTCAACAATATTGTTACGGACATCACAGCGGTATTTATGCTCATCAACTTGATCTTTCACTGTCTAAATGCGACATAGATCCACCCGTACACGAGTCTGGCCTGGTCTGTTATCTCTGGTGTGACTCAGGTCTGTCTGTTATTTCCCAATTCATATGATCAATGATCACGAGCGATCACCCATGTAGGTGTTCATCAACCAGAAGAATCGTGACGACAATATTCATAGCTTAGCACGTACAATGAGCGACGTCTTATTGTTCGTCGAGGACGCCGAGCCATTGAAAGTGATCATGGAACGTATTGAGCCCATCACACTTTTGAGTCAGCAAGTAAAGGAGTGTGCCGACTTCATTCAAAAATATGCTGAACAAAAGAGTTTCGGTGAGTCGTTATGGAGTTCATGATGACATGATACCGATTTTTATCTCTAGCGAGACGAACGGTGAAGTACACAATCTCTGATGTCGACGCAATAATTTCCGGTCACGAGAACAGGCTGCGAGAACTCAGGGACGCATTGTTGGGGCACGTCACTCTGCAGACCGGGGTAACTGTTGGTCGTATGATGAATGCCGTCGAACAAACTGGTAAGCTACAACCATTTCAACACGATCATCTGTTCACGAGGCAACACAGCGGAAACCATCGACCTAAAAGAAATACCATACGCATCCGGTGCTAGATATGCAGAGGAGAAGGGTTGTTTTCCAGGGACTCGCGAGTCCCTCATCGCCGAGATTTGTGACATTTTCGACAATCCCGCCGAACATACTCCCCGAGTGTGCCTTCTCTCCGGTGTTGCTGGATCGGGAAAGTCTGCGGTCGCGCACTCCATTGCTCGACTATATGATAAACAGAACAGGCTTGGGTCTTCGTACTGTTTCTCCAGCGCCGACGTTGCAATGCGCAATCCTGGAAATCTTTTCAGCACTATTGGACGTGACCTCTCTGACCATGACGATCAGTACAAGTCTGCGCTGTGGAAGATCGTAAAGGACGATCAAGCGCTTCGCATGTCGATGTCGCCCGTGGAGCAAGTGAAGCGCTTTGTCATCGAACCAAGCAAGCACCTCCGTGTCATCCGCCCGTTGGTCGTCGTCATCGACGCCCTTGACGAGAGTGGTGATCCAGCCAGTCGCAAGCTACTCATGCATGCCATTTCTACGCAATTCAAGCAAAACACCCTACCAACGAACATTTGCTTCCTCATCACGACTCGACCAGAGACCGACATCATCACCGCATTTTCAACTGGTTCTCACTTTGTTCATAAAGAAATGAGTGACATTCCCGATCTGATCGTCGACGAGGACATAGAGAAGTTCATCCGTCATTCCCTTCGCGAGATTCCCGAACTCGAATCCTGTCGGCCAAAGTGGTGTCGGGTGCTGGTCGAGCATTCCCGCCGTTTGTTCCAGTGGGCACGGACTGCGTGCGAGTTCATTCAGGGAGAAGGCGGCTTTGGACTTGACCTTGAGGACCGGTTTGACATCCTCGTCGAGGGTGGCCACGTTCAATCGCTGGACGAGCTCTACCGGACCATTCTTGGAGCCATTCTAAAACACGCTTTTACGGAGGAGAAGGCTCGATGCCGTTTTCGTGATCTGATGGCCATTATACTTTCGCTCCATGAGCCGTTATCGCTAGCCTCGCTTGATGCTCTGTTCGGTGATAGCCTGAAAGTTCGGGGGACCATCAAGCCCCTGGGATCGTTGCTGGACGGGGTGTTGAGCGAAGAGAAACCCATTCGCCCACTTCATACATCGTTTCGTGACTTTTTACTGGACAAGAAGCGCAGTCTCACTTTCCATATCCCCATCCTACCCCACCATTCCCTCTCTGTCGGACAAGCATCGCTCGCATGCATGCGACGTATGCTCAAGTTCAATATGTGCAACCTGAGTGACTCCCGACTCCGCAACACAGAAGTCCCTGATCTTACCCATCAGATAGCCTTAGCCATTCCACCCCACCTGTCATACTCTTGTCAGTACTGGATGAGCCACCTACAACATGCTGAATGTACCTTGGTATTGTTGGCTGAGGTGACTGAATTCTTCAAGAAGTTCTTCCCCTACTGGGTTGAAGCCATCAGCCTACTCTCCCTCTCTTCCCCATTGTTGTCCATTCTATCTGCCCTGGAGACCTGTACCATCCTACAGACCTGGGCCAAGGTGAGATAAAGTGTTACCAATACATTGTGTAATGCTGATGGTGGATATTATCAGGGTCATGAGATTGGCAGCCTGTCATTAGAAGCATTCAGGTTCATCCAAACATTTGCACCTGTTCTCAGAGTGTCCACTCCCCATCTCTATCTATCAGCCATGGCCCAGACCCCTTCAAATTCACCATTGCACACATTGTGGGTTGATAATCTGGAAAAGCATATTTCAGTCACATCTGGGCATCCAGCTACCTGGCCAGCAGAAGTTCATGCTCTGGAGGGGCATACAGAAGGAGTCAATTCTGTTGCCTATTCTCCTGATGGAAGGCATATTGTTTCTGGCTCTTTAGACAAGACCATCAGGGTTTGGGATGCAACCACTGGCCAGGCTGTGGCAGGTCCATTCCAGGGGCACACATGTCATGTTCTGTTTGTTGCCTATTCTCCTGATGGAAGGCACATTGTTTCTGGCTCTGCAGATAAGACTATCAGGGTTTGGGATACAACCACTGGCCAGGCTGTGGCAGGTCCATTCCAGAGGCACATGAGTTCTGTCAACTCTGTTGCCTATTCTCCTGATGGAAGGCATATTGTTTCTGGCTCTGATGACAAGACCATTAGGGTTTGGGATGCAACCACTGGTCAGGCTGTGGCAGGTCCATTCCAGGGGCACACAGAAAATGTTTTCTCTGTTGTCTATTCTCCTGATGGAAGGCACATTGTTTCTAGCTCTGCTGACAAGACCATCAGGGTTTGGGATACAACCACTGGCCAGGTTGTGGCAGGTCCATTCCAGGGGCACACAGATCATGTTTGGTCTGTTGCCTATTCTCCAAATGGAAGGCATATTGTTTCTGGCTCTGATGACAAGACCATCAGAGTTTGGGATGCTACCACTGGCCAGGCTATAGCAGATCCATTCCAGGGGCACACAAATTGTGTTACATCTGTTACCTATTCTCCTAATGGAAAGCACATTGTTTCTTGCTCTGAAGACAGGACCATCAGGATTTGGGATGCAACCACTGGCCAGGCAGGTCCATTCCAGAGGCATACATATTATATTTTGTCTGTTGCCTATTCTCCTGATGGAAGGCACATTGTTTCTGGCTCTTCAGACAAGACCATCAGGGTTTGGAATGCAACCACTGGTCAGGCTATGGCAGATCCATTCAAGGGGCACAGAGATCCTGTTTGCTCTGTTGCATATTCTCCTGATGGAAAGTACATTGTTTCTGGATCTGATGACAAGACTATCAGGGTTTGGGATGCAACCACTGGCCAGGCTGTGGCAGGTCTATTCCAGGGTCACACAGATGATGTTCAGTCTGTTGCCTATTCTCCTGATGGAAAGTACATTGTTTCTGGCTCTAATGACAAGACCATCAGGGTTTGGGATGCAACTACTGGTCTAACTGTGGCAGGTCCATTCCAGGGGCACACAGATTATGTTTGGTCTGTTGCCTATTCTCCTGATGGAAGGCACATTGTTTCTGGCTCTCAGGACAGGACCATCATTGTTTGGGATGCAACCACTGGCCAGGCTGTGGCAGGTCCATTCTGTAAGCACACAGGTTGTGTTGAGTCTGTTGGCTATTCTCCAAATGGAAGGCATATTGTTTCTGGCTCTGATGACAAGACCATCAGGGTTTGGAATGCAACCACTGGTCAGGCTGTGGCAGGTCCATTCCAGGGGCACACAGGTTATGTTTTCTCTGTTGTCTATTCTCCTGATGGAAGGCACATTGCTTCTGGCTCTTCAGATAAGACCATAAGAGTTTGGGATGCAACCACTGGTCAGGCTGTGGCAGGTCCATTCCAGGGGCACACAGATTATGTTTTCTCTGTTGTCTATTCTCCTGATGGAAGGCACATTGTTTCTGGCTCTAATGACAGGACCATTAGAGTTTGGGATGCAACCACTGGTCAGACTGTGGCAGGTCCATTCCAGGGGCATACACAATCTGTTGAGTCTGTTGCCTATTCTCCTGATGGAAGGCACATTGTTTCTGGCTCTGCAGACCACTCCATAAAAGTATGGAAGGTTCAGGACCTTTTTCATTTTTATACCATGTATATGAATGATGGTTGGATTCAATTTTCTCAGAATTCCTTGTTTGGCTGGATTGCCCCTTGGAACAGGAGTGACTTTTGTTTTCCCACTCACTCTTTAGTGATAACTTCTCACAGATCTTTTCAAGTTCACTCTGATACTTCTTTAGTAGGAGAGTCCTGGATTTCTTGTTGGAAGTGATTTCCATATTCATTTTGATAATTTTGTTACATCTTTTGTACTCTAATTTTTATGTCATTTGTTTCCTTGTCTCATGTAGTTTATAATATAAAACTAGGATGTTTGTATTTCTGCAACTGATGGGCCTGGGTAGGCTCTTGTTGCCATATCATGTCATCTAGCAGTGGAACCCTTGGTGCACTTGGCAGTAACAACACCTTCCACACCTGTTACATCATGGTCATATGATTTTAGAATAGATATGTAGCCAGCAACCCAGCCCACACACTCTCACCTGATGGATCAGCTCAAGTTGGCCCAAAAGCACCTGGAAGGAATAGCCAGGACCCACTTGTGGATTCTGAACCATACAAATGCCTTGAACAGAATGTGTGCTATTGAGGGCCACATCACAATTTGCACCAGGTATGTGATCACTTAGGTGCTATGCAAATTCAAAAAAGGTCAACAGCAAAAAATGTACCAAATGCCTTGATGCACCTGTTGGTCTTGCCTACGATCTTCTGCACCACCCCCAGATCCCATCCGAGGGTCTTTTCGAGCACCTTCTTGTTAAACTCGGTCGAAACGCACCGCCGTAGATTTCGAACGCGGGGGAGAAGAAGCGGCAGAGGGCATCCAGTCTTGCCTTGTAGAAGGGGTGCGCCGTCTTGTTGGGCATCGTGTGGGTGGAACGTGCCCAGACGAGAGGGAGTCGGAATCTGACTCGCATCCGACGACGAAGCTGCAACGTTTCACAAGTTGTAATACTTACGCTGTATTCATCGCAGCCCTCTCAAGCTCTCACCATATTAGCACGTGTGAAAACCACCCCAAACATCTGCGAAGCGGCAAGAACTCAAGAAACGTGTCCTTACCATGAAAGTTAAGGTGGACAAAGGAAACATTGACGAGGCTGAAGCTCAAGCGTACCGCTGTTGCACCGAGACCAAGGTATATCCACACCCCATCCTCACCACTTCCAGGTGCCTTCCGGGATCATGGCGCTGTTCATGGACCCAGCCCTGTCCCGAAACCCTCCGCTGGAACGCCAGATGCGGAATGTCGCAGGCACGATCGGTGTAATCACTCACAGTCGCTGCAGAGGAGTTCATTCGAGGGTTCCAGTTTTTCGGCAAGGAAGGAAACGGTTTCATTGGCGTTGGGAACTGTGATGACACAACTGGGGGAGAAGATGACAGACGAGGAGATGGATGAACTGCTCAAGGGCGTATAGGTTGAGGTATGTCGCGACATTGTTTCGTAGTTCTGCGCTGAGATTGCCGTTGCAGTGATGGTAATGCGAATCGTTTGTCCGTACGATCCTAAGTAAATTCATCGCATCTCGTTTGTCCCGCTCATCTACTGTCGAAATTTGTTATTCATAGGTCATAACCATAGTACCGTTGTGCGTGTTGTCGTCATCGCACTACAATGTGAAAGCTACATCCAGTCTTCAATACTACAGGATCCCAGATGGAGACTTGGACGCTTGAACAGCGGCTATGCTGTTCGCGTATGCCTCAAGGCCTCATCGTACGAGGATCCAGCACGATCCTTGCCTGTATCCTCGTACTGCGTAGCACCCCAGCCTTCTCTCAAACCAGGCACTTGCTATTCTCTTCGTTCAAAGTGAGACTCGTATCTATCAGCAAATGCCTTAGCTCATGACATTTGTCACGGCTTTTACCGGAGGTGCGGCACATCGTGGGTGAGGGCGTCGAACTGCCCGACGCGCTCGACGACGCCATCTGGGAGATGAGGCCAAGCGTCCGTTTCGTGCGACGGCTGCGTCCCACCGCAGTTCAGTGCCCGGACGCCTTCTGCAGAGCTCCCGGCAGCTTTTCTCGGAGGCATGGTTACTCAAGAAACGATCAAGATGATCACGAAGTAGTTCGGTGTGTCATTGACCTTGTGGATACAGGGACGGCTGTGATTGGCGCATAAGTATTAGGAGTAGCATTCAGTGTACGCCGATTCATATATTGCCGACAACAACAAAGTCCATGCATAGAATCTCGCTGTCGCTTTCCCTTGAGTCGAGTTCATCATGACCAGATGAGACCCGAGGTGCACCACTTGCTCGATGTTGTCAATGAACGCAGGAAAAGTCAATCATGCGCTCACAATATTATTCGCCAGAGTAAGATATTCATCAGCGACCACCATGACAGCAAACCCTGGACACCCAGCCTTGAGATTCTCGGTTCCATACACAACGATCCACACACCTCGAGCCTCGATGGAGCATCATCATATCTGTTCTCAATCAGCGACAATGCCCGGTCGCAACAAGATCCCGTATGCCCCGGAGATAGGCCGAGTGGATCCATCATGGCGTACACTGAAACACGGACACCCACAAAGGACGTGTGTCTGAAGAGGCTAGGCAATGTCGTCGTTGTCAACAGGCTCCCAGCACGTCCTCGTGTGCCTTGTATGGCGAACGGTTGATTTCTGATGAGCCCACTGTCCAGTGCTGCGAGCATACCCTTGAGCTTGTCCGCAGGTATAAAGGTCGACGATGAGTGGAGAGCATACCCTCGCCTTGTACTCCAAGAGACGCTCCCCAGCTAAGATGCGGTGACAAAAGCGCCACGTTCAAGAGTGCAAAACGAGCGACATGGTAAGGTGACAAGTAAATCGCATCCTTGTCTATGGTGTCGCGTCACCAGCGCTATGCATGTCGCTTTAGCCTTGTCTGAGAGCTGAGGATGATGCAATCTTGAACTCGAAGCATATATGTCGACGCAGGATAGTATGTCGGCGCAGGAGCGGTCACTAGTGCGAGTCGTTTCTGGTCAACACTTGTAAATGGTGTCGCCGTTATGTCGAGCGACAACTCCGTAAGTCAGACTGCAGACTGACGCCGTCGCAGAGAAACAGTCGCGCTTTCCGACGTGTCCCATGTTTCGTCCCAGAATGTCTCTCCCTCCCTCCTCTCCCTCTCCGTCGCTGCCGCCAACGCATCCCCAATGTCACACCCAGATCCCCTTCGTTCACACCCTGCGACGACCACCAAGCACCGCAGACTCAGCGATGCCCGCGATGCCGCTACTCGCCCCGTGTACGTCCAACTACATCCACCCTAGCCTCACCCCCTCCCAGCCCATCCTCGCTCCAAACCGCCGCTACATCCCTCGCTGCCTCTCCCTCGCTTCTCCCACCCTCTCCCATCCCTCTGAATGCACAGCCCATCCGCGACCTCTCATCGTCCCCCCACAAACATGCCGTCTTTTCCTGCGAGTCCTGTTTCAAGGTCGGCTCTCCCCCCCGTACACTTCCCAATTCTGAACTTGCCGCCAGGTGTACAGACACCCCTCGTGTTTGATCAAGCATCGTTGGGAGCACACGCCGCAGTGGCGCCAGGCCTCCAAGTTTGTCCTCAGCAAACACCAGCAGGTATAACTCCTCGAGGTGCGTTCATCCTTGCCAATCAGAGGCCCCCTGACGCGCGGACAGGCAGCGGCGATCCTGTCCCATTTATCCCCCTCGTCGGCCTCACTGCCGGAAGACCGCTCGCTCTGGCCTTCATTTCTCTCAGGTGGCCTCGTACTCCCGCCAGCCAACAAATCCCTGCATCTCATTTCGAGTTCGGTTCCTGGTCCTCGCTTGCATGACTATGCCGTCGCACGCTTAGTGACACAAGTCCCCCTGGGCGTACCCACGGCAGAGGACGACGCGCTCAACTTGCTCGCGCTGCGCGAAGCGTCGTGCGTGCGAATGCGTGGGCATTCATTCTCACACGCGCATTCCCATTCCCTCTCGTCGTTGTCCCATGCCAAGGAGCGCGAGCGCCGCTGCTCCAATGCTTTTGAATATGCCTACACAACCCCAACGGGGTGGTCCCTTCCCCGCTCGTCCCTCCGCTCCCAGTCCGGCTCGCGATCGCGCTCAGAGTCCCAGTCTGCGTCCGAGAGCCGGAGTGACGGCGAGTACGCTGACGATGACGTCCGTGTCGGGTTTGATGACATGGAGGATGATCCCGTCGACCAGTGGGACGGCATGGAGATGGAAACGGAGATGGGTTGATGCGTCGGATGGCTGCTCAACGTCGGCCGGGACTCGTTTTTCGCTTTGGAATGTACCCATATTTGTGGTCCAAGTACGGTAGACGTGTATGTATTATTTGTGTAGATGTGCGGTGAGATCGAGGTTTGGCAGAGCCTGCATACCCGCCGGAAGACTATGTACCGCGCGACTAGAAATTTTGCAACAACGTAGCGAAAGAAAATTACAAATGTCATCAGAACCCAGTGATTGGCCCAGATGCAAGCAACATGGTTATTCACAGCCTCGCCGCCGCATTGCAACCGCATGCAGTTAGCAGTTATTCGGCACCCTACGCCCACCTTACTCACTCCCACCATCTCCACCTCGAACACCATGGATATAGGCAATACAGCTCAGACTACAAACCCAACGTGTGTATTCAATCGATTCATCGAGCATAGGTTGAATGTGGATCTAGAGCGAAAACAATCACCATCAAAAGTAGGGTTGCAATGCTTGACCTTTCGTTGCTGATCTTTTGTAGACATTCAACTTCTCACTCAATCAAAGCGTAGACGTGGACGTGCAAGGCAATACTACCTCGAATTTCGCGTGGCCGATTCAAATG
>JBBPNZ010000554.1:0-17342 GCA_038091195.1 Phylloporus rhodoxanthus | reverse complement strand
GAGCGGTGCCTGAGAGGTGTGGTGCTCTGGGGGCGAGGATACACGTGCTCTGCAGAGGGACACGACGGTGTCGAGTTGCTCGTCGACGCGTGCCCAGAGGAGAGCGTTCTGTACCTCTGAGGGGGTGGACTTGGATGGGGTCACTTGGAAAGAAGACAGCTGTCGCTGCAGCGAGGCTATAGTCGCATAGGGAGACGCAGAGGCGGATCTGTCAGCGTTGGAAGGGGCAGATTGGGACAGGGGGATCGAGGAGAGTTGCTCGAAGTCAAGCAGCAGGGCGACGATGGCGGTTGCGAGGCGTGCGTCCTGCTCGTTTAACGAGGGGACGAGTGCATCGATGCGATCGCGCAGTTGAGTGAGGAGAGCAGCCTCTGTGTGGTCTGGCTGGGCGCGTGCACCGAGTGCACGCACGAGACAGGCGAGGGGCGACTCTGAGAGGACCTGCTGGAGGGGAATGCCCGGGTCCGCAGTGGGGGGGAGAGCGAGGATGTTGGCGAGTGTGATCAGGCACGAGTGCTGCACGGTAGCAAGGGAGGCGTGTAAGACATTGCTGGTCGGTGTGTAGTCGACAGGCTCAGCTGCGAGCTGGTCGAGGAGGTCGTCTTCGAGGAGGTGGATCGGGAACGGCGCAGGGATGTTTGCGAGAAGATCAGCGTCAGGGCGGGGGCGTTCGAGGGTGGCCATGTCGAACGAGGGTCTGAATTGGCCAAGGTTATTTAATACTACCACGTGACAAATGCAGGGTCGATCATTACCACCATGGATGACAACGACGTGCGATGGGTCCCGTCCCAGACACCAATTCCAGCTCTACAGCAACTCATCAGAGAGGCTGAGCGCGACAAAAACGGTCTGTATGGACACAGTAATGCGTATTGCCACTCACAGTCCCACAGCCAGGCAAATTTCCCTCTCAGATCCCTACTCTGTGCCGTCCATCCCGACGCGCACGACGCCACTGCCCTCGGCGCACAGAAAGCCGCTCACACCCTCCGCGAGATTATCGCAGGCATCCAACGCGCCACTAGAAGAGCAACCAGAGGCAGTCGCCTTTGTCGAGCTTCTCAAAGGCACGTTCGAACGTGTCGACGAAAAGGCACTCAAGAAACAGCGTGAGGCCGCACGCGCAAAAGAGAAGCACCACGGCTATTCTCTGGCGCGTAGTCGCGGTGACCCAGGGCCGCGCCCCCTCGCAAAGACTTCTAGCGCGTCCGCGATCTGTCCCGCAGGCCCATCCAAGACCTTCGCGTCTTCCTGTTATCTCGAGCCTCATGGACGTACTCTGGCTAAGACCGCCAGTCTAGGACCATGTGGTGATGTCGCATCTGGGAAGTCTACCCCACCTTCACTGCCGAACCATTCTCTGAACCCAAAACCCGCTTCCGCTCCCCAGCCCGTCCGAGCGTCCACCGCGTCAAACCCACATCCTCCCACTGCTCGTAATCCCAAACCCTCACTCGATGGTGACAGCCCAATGCAGGATGTCATTGATCTCACCGAAACCGACACAGACTGGGAGCGGCCGATCACCTCCCTATGCATGAAAGTCGATGATGACGACAGCGATTCGGGCATGGACGTGTCCTTTTTCAAGCCGGAGCCCCCACCACCCACCCGCGTCCCTCCACGAGCACCCAAATCGAAACCACAGCTTCCCCAGCCAAACACAGCGTCGCATCCGCCGCCGCCGCCGATACAGCGGGCGCGCACAGGACCTCCCCTTCTGGGCATGCGTCGTCCCGCATATCTCCCATCTTCGCAGTATGGCTCGACCCAGGGCACAAAGAGCGTTGCTGTTCCGCGGTTCAAGCCTCCCTTGCTCGCCAACACGGCAAGCGCACCCACCAAAAACGCTACCTTAACAAAGCCTGCGACCACGACCACTTCGCGGCCGCCCTCTCGCGCCGCAGCTACCAAACCTGCGGTGGTACCAAAAGCAGCACAGCAGAGTGGAGACCCCGACTCATCTTTTGACATGTCCTTCGACATGGACATTGATGCACTGGAAGAGACGATGAAAGCCTATGACTGAATGCCATGGAATAAAGTCGATCTATACCAAAGCGCGCTGGTTGCGTGTCTTAACCTGTGGGGTCAAGTACCTCCCCCTTGACGCATATCTCCTTCACTCGCTCCTATTAAAGTACTGACTATTAATCATCTATTACACGCATCCATGTTTTCTGCTCATGACAAATACCCGTGAATTCTAATCCAAGCCTGTAAGTCCCTTGCAAAGACCCGACAAATTGAACCCGAATAAGCGGCGTTATGGGACGTTACAGCATTGACCAATTAGACAGCTTGAGGACATGCTGTTGATTGGTTTGATTGAACAATGCCAAGGTCTGCACCAGAATGATTCAGATCCTGACTCCCTATGATTGTCTGTGTATTAGGTCACTCCTTCAGCAAGCCTAGTAATATAGTATCTATCTTCATGAGATGATGAATGAGCCTATCAGATGATTCATGCCCTTCTTACATGCTTGAACTGCACATTATGCAGTTGATAATCTTGACCTGGAAACAGGATTACACACAAAAAGGCATCACAATGTATAGTCCTGATTCCTTTCCTGATGAATCTATGCAGACTTTTCCTTCCTGTGAGGCCCTGTCTAGATATAACACTAAAGGGCAACTCAAAGTGAGTGCTTGCTCAACTAAGGAAGAACTAGATATTCCAAGACTAGAGAATACAGGTGAAACCAGGACTACTTACATATGTATATTGGTAGCAGCACAATGCACCAAGTCCCTGACTCCTGAGAAGAACTTGAAAAAAGATTGAACTGGCATGAAACAAAACCAACACAACATGATGATTGCAAGCAAGGAGATAAGCTTTTTTTTATGTAATGATATAATGCCAAGAAAATCTAGAATTTGTGCCTCCAAGAAAGCACTCTCTAAGTAAGTAGCTTATGATACCTTGGAGTATGCATGGAATTACATACCCATAAATTGGTCCATTGTTTCACATAATATTATACCACTTGAGCAGGGGCAACATGTAAGGGGCCAGGTTTGGCCCCTGACTCATCAGAGCTATGGGCAGGAGTTTTCATTACATAAGCTAGCTCTTTTCACACTACTACAGTCACCTGCAATAGAACACAATTAAACACACTTGTGACTTGGTGAGAGACTCCCTATGCCTTTGGCCCTTGTAACCCCTACACTACATTAGTTTTTTTTAAAAACACAAAATGAAAAATACATGTTAGGCAGCCATGTCATATCAAGAGGAAAAGTGGGAATTGAGGTTGATGGTTTGCAATTTCCTGATGATCTCAATGTAGAGAAAAGGTTGAGATTTTCATGTCACACATGTCACACCTTACTCTTGTGATGTGTAACAATAGCCACCCACCTTAGGCGTGTAGTCTAAGCTATTCACGCCAACCCATGTTCCCGACCACTCACTTCAGCCTCTTCCTCTCCTTCCTCTTCCTCCTTCCCTTTGCCACTTCCATCAAATTTTCCCTTCCACCTGCAAGACTACCCACCCAAAAATGTATATGGAACGCCGTCCACATGAACGCGCTTGTCATCGTCACCGCCAACGTCCCGCCCGGTCCCGACCAACGCATCGACATTGAAATCATCGACTCCACATTCGTGCGAAACGTCTACCTCTCCAAAAAGGATATCAAGGGTGAGACTCGCTTCGCGGTCACCGCCCACGCCGACGGCGAGATTGGTGTCTGCTTCAAAAATCATTTGGCACCAGGTCCGCTATTTCGTTTTCTCTACAGGATGTGCGTTGAAACATGGACGGCTGCAGCCGTCAAGTCGGAAATCGCACGCAACATGACGCGCACGATTGACCTCGATGTGGACATTGGTGCGGA
Source organism: Phylloporus rhodoxanthus (assembly GCA_038091195.1). Lineage (NCBI taxonomy): Eukaryota > Fungi > Basidiomycota > Agaricomycetes > Boletales > Boletaceae > Phylloporus > Phylloporus rhodoxanthus. The sequence goes on along the minus strand of JBBPNZ010000554.1, from coordinate 13,485 downwards.
TGCAGTAGACTACAAGTACGTCCGTCTATGGTTTGCCCGGTTGTTTTCTCAGTCACCTCTTCCAGTGCCATTGCCAACCAAGAGTCTCTGTCTGGTATTGAGATGGAAATGCGTAAACTGGAAGGGCTCGTCAAAGAGATTGTGGACGAGCTCGACTATCTCAAGAAGCGGGAAGAGAAATTCGCCAACACGAACCGTACGCTCCCCTTCTCCTTCATACATGTCTCGTTCATTTTCCCTTGACCAGTCTCGACGAACCAGCGCGTGCAAAAGTTTGCCTGGTTTACGCTCTTCTCCCTCGTGGGTCTAGGTGTATGGCAAATTTTCCACCTCCGTGCTTTCTTTAAACGCAAATACTTAATTGACTGAGCAGTATTGTATCCTATCATGAGATAAATCACATGGCGTGGTTGGCGCGTATGATCGTTTACCCATCCGCAAAAGACACGTCCATGTATCACGGTCCCCCACCACTCGGCCAGGGTATGTGAGCGACACCGATCTCATACTCCCCTACCCCCGACCGCCCCACATAGCACTGTTCGTCCGTCATGTGACCGGACGCGCCAGACGCCTGCGATGGCATGGCGATCATGAAAGCCACTTGAATAGCCTCGGGAGGCGGCCGTTGAACGGGTGGCGGTCTCAACGGTTCACTTTGATGTCGCTGACAGACACGCGCCCGCAACGTCGCGACCCCACGCACCGCGGAACCCCCCGCACTCGCACTCCCTCGTCCAATGGACTCGATCAACTTTGACCGTGACCACACCAACGCAGTAGAGATCGGCTGCATCATAAAGGACAAAACGTAGACGTTGGCCCGATCATGCACCGCCGCGTATGAGAGGTGAACGACGGACCTGTACGCCTTGCCACCTGCGCGCTGCGAGGTGTGCCGATGACGCGGGGGATGTCCATGTCTCCAGGAATGCGGGCCGTACGAGTCGCCGTCGCGCGTGCTTTCGCGCGGCGAAGGGGTTGCCATCCATGTTTTGTAGTCGGGCATCCCATGCGGTCCCGATGAGGCGGAACCGTCGCCATGAGCCTAGGCCGCACCCGATAAAGAGAATAAGGAGGATGACAAAGGTAATGACGAAGCCAAAAAAGTAGTTGGTACTCGTTACGGATGTGGAAGATGGCGGCGGTGGTGGCGGCGGTGAGCCCGTGGGAGGAGGTGGTGGCGGGGAGCCCGTAGGAAACGAGCTGCCTGGAGGAGGTGGTGGTGGTGGCGGGGGAGAGGAAGAGGAAGAGGACATAGAAAATGTGCTTGACCGTGGTGTTAAGTTATCAAGTAGTCTTACTCGATATCGATCTAGACTGGGTATATAAAATATGTATGGCGACGTGTTTCAGAACGACGGGGATTATGGGGCGTATCTAGGGCGAACGTTTGAGATTCGTGTTTCTAGTACGAAGGAGACATTATGGTCGGTTGAGATCGTCAACATTGAGTTTGTCAGTTTTTTTCCAGGATGTCCTGTCATGACCGGTACAACTCGGTAGCCGTGGTCGACATACAACCAGTGCTTATCCATAAAATAGTCCACGGAATCCTGTATGTAGCCCGACACATAAATAGACGGACAAACGCCTCCAGCCAGTGGTCCTCTTTTCATTTCCAAGAGCTACGTGTGCCCAATGGACACGCCCCGCGATTGACTGAATCGCCACACAAACCGCTGCCAGATACTCGGCCTGCGCTCCCGCACAGGTGGTCTCTTCGTCCTAATCCGCCCCGCGTCATACCCATACCCGTGCTCATACCCATACTTGCTTGGCACAGGGGGTGGACGCAGATCCGGTCCGTCTCCCTGTCCGCAGTCTGGGTGACCACCATAACGCTCTTCTCTGGCCCTCATCTCCTCGTTTGTCTGCGATCCTCGTACGATCGATCCTTCAGGACCGCACGTCGATAAGACGTCATGGCCAGGCCGCCGAGGACTTTTCGTCATACCCGAATGTGCCTGACACCCTGCATCCGCGAGGCGTGGTGGAATAGTGTGGACTGGTTCATGATAACGATGTGGAGGTGACATGATAGGAGATGGATGGATGTTGACGTTTAGCCCCATTCCAGTAACAGGCGCCGTAACCGACGTCGTGTGGGGTGCTTGACCGGGCCCGATCGTCCTCGTAGGTGACGCCCGCCTTATCTGTGGAGACAGTGCACGTGGTGGTGAAGATGAGGAAAGCAGTAATGATGATGCAGGTGGCTCCATCGGCGCTATATCTACTGGCATGTCAGGCGAAGGTGCCATGCGATCTGTCGTTGAATGCCAGTACATGTCTTGAGGGGGGAGAACCCAGTCTTTGCGTGGAAAGATCACCCCAGGAGGGGGTACAACGGGAGCGCGCGGGAGAGCAAAGTCGCTTCGTTTCCCTGGCACACTGCACGTGTCCCGTCGAGAACGAGCAATCGCGACTAGCGGGTAGTTTTGGTGTTGTTGCTGTGTTTGCGGTAATAGATAGTCGGCACGAGGACGAGTGTCGTCGTGGAGGCCGTGCAACCGAAAAGTAGGGTCATCCAGAGAGCCTGAACGGTACGAGGATTCGTCGGATGTGCTGCGTCCTAGGCTGTCACAGTCATCGCTGTCGTACACCGACGCGACTTCCCAGTCGTCATAGCCCGCGTTTTGTCGATAGACGGGGATGGTCATGGACGAAACACGCTGTAGTCACAAGGGGGCGAAGAAAACAGGAGGAGGATGAATATACCCGGGCCAAGGCTTGCACGCCTTTGAGGCCAAAACTCGCATTTGTCACCTTTTTTGCAGGGTCTTTCTTTTGATGACTTAGTAAGATACAGCAGGGTCAAGCCATGTTCCGTGGAGACGCCGGAGGCCACGACAATAGTGCGCATGCGGTAATCGGTTTGAGGGTCCGCCTTATGATCGTAATGATGCGTAGATTATGAATGTCTGCATGTCCGTCGATACCATATGTCAAAAGAACCTCGGAGCTTCTTTAAAAGGGACACAAACATATGCCAGCTTGAACGCGATACCGGTAGGTGACCAGAGCCATAGCCTTACAGTCACCCATGGTGTAATTGGAGGTGCATTGATAATGACGTTGTTTTAACTTCACGTTGGAGTGAGTCCCTGGTATGGGAAAACAATGCGGCAACCGTGCAGCACAAGAACTTTCATAAAATCGATTCCTGTGCTTTATGAGAGCGGCCAATCAGGCCTCCGGTCACTGCCCTCGTGGGAAGGCCACTAACAGTGTTCGCAGCAGGGTATAAATCCAATGTTCGATTCACTAAACTTTGTGATTGGCATGTAAATTTGCTGTATGATGCCAGCTTGTTACTCACGCAAGCCAGCCTACCCCCACGTTCTTCCGACGTTTCTTCCGGCTTCTATACAATCGCCAACGCTTACGCCTCCCACACCCGCACCCACAACTTCCATGCGACCATTCCACGGTGCGGATGTGAGTGCATTCTTCAGCTCTTCCATCCGCTGTAGATGGCCAACTGCATACAGGGGAATACATCTCGCATTTGCATGAACTTTGACAAACAGAGGCGACGGAAGGGGTCGCCCAAGTTGATCCGAGAGTTCGCAAAATAGAGCGGGGATATCTATTTGGGGAGGGGAGATCGAACCAAAGATGTATGGACCACCAAGCATCACGGTCATCTTGATGATGCCTGGCGTGTCCTGGCCTGCAGTGGAGCATGTATCAAAAACACACCCGATAATCCCTGAACCTGTAGCCGCATTGTAGCCGTCTTCTGGACGAGGTACAAGGTAGCCAAACCCATCTGGGTGAAGTGGAAGCGAAGAAGAGGAGGGTTGACGAAACACGATGTTGACAACGGTCACAGAAGAGTAAGTGTTAGTCGTAAGATGAGGTAACAGAGCTGCTGGCGAGAGTATTCCTCGTAATTCAGGAAGCGGAAGAGCAGAGACAACATGCGTGGGGAAGAGGGTTTCTTGTGACGACGTTGTTACCTAAGAAAAAATCAGACAATACCGTGTAACTCTAGGAATGTGGTCACCTCAAAACGATTATTCCTCGCGTTGAGGCGAAGTCCCGTAACTCTTACCCCACTATACATGTGTACATTGGGCTGGTTGCGCAAGTAGCGCACAAGGGCGTTCACAAGCGTGCCTATGCCATCCCGGAAGGTGTAAACTGAAACGTCGCGCATCCTATCCTGCAAATCTCCCAAGTCATAATTGGTATTTGGATATGACTGTGGGGAAGTGGAACTGGGTGTGCGCAAGGAACCAAGCAGAACTGAACCGCGCCCGCGCTCTTCCGAACCCCACATGGAAGGAAATGTAGAACGCAGACTGAGCTGTCTAGCATCTGCAGCGTATATGCCGTGGACGAGTGCGCTTCCAAACACCCGTGCAAACTTGGCACCAAATCTTCTGGTGAAAAAGTCATCCACCGATTCGTCTTCAGCTCCCGCGAGTCTATTTTTCCGCTTGAATGGCTCTCGGAAAACAGACGAGAGGAGTAAGCGTCCCAAGTGCGCATTCGGTGCTCGCAGTGAACTAATAAGTTCCAAAGGCGACGACGGAATGCGGTGGATTCCCTGGGAGCCAGGGATGTGCAAGAAGCGGTTCTTGGCGGCGGCAGCGGACTTGGGGACAGTTAGGAGCGAGTGCGTCAGGCCAAGGAGGTGAATCTAGTCTTCGCGATGGCAGTCAAACGACGTTGCCGAATGAAACATAAACGACACACCAACTCGAGGACGCTGGGCGCATTTGGACGTAAGGTCCGTGGACCTGCTTCAAGGAGGACGTCTGCTTCTTGATCGCTTTCTACGGTTATCCTGACCCTTTCTGAACGCACCCATCCACCGAAACATGTATCCTTGTTTATGACCACGATGCGCGCAGCTGGAAAGCGTCGAGAAAGATGAAATGCGGCAGACAGGCCCGTCAGACCCCCGCCTAAGACTGCCACTAGCAATGTCATATCATCAACTGGATCGACGTTCCAATCCACATGTCTTTGAGAACCCCAAAACGGAAATTGTTTCACACCACGTATCAGACACGTCGCCTGCCAGTTCATGTTGTCTCGTGCCTCTTTCCTTGCTTTCGACGCACTATGCCACAGAAAAAACCGGGAAAAGAGATCTCGTCCCCATCCGTGCCGGTGACGAGCTCTCGTCGTGGCAGCTTCGCCTCCCCTGAAAAGCCACCTGGTCCCCTCAGCATCCCCATATCCCCTGAGGAACGTGACCCTATCAAGGTCAACAACGCAAGTCAGACTGAGCTCAAGAACGCCTGTGATGATGCTCTGAAGCGGGTATGTGTGCCCCTCCTATTGGAATAATGCCCCTTTCAACCGCTGCGCAGTATTTGTCGCGTCCAAATTTGTTTAAACAGATACACCTCCACACGGACGTGCGGCTCACCCTCGGCTGGGCAGGCGTCCTCGTTGCCGCCGCTACCGGTCTCTATGGCTGGAAAGTCGAATTCGAGCAGTCCAAGCCCGCAATATGGGCTGGCTTTATAACGCACGTGTCTCGTTAAAGAAACCATCGCCTTTTGCTGATGTCTGCTTCTCTAGTTATGTCATCTTGACTTCCCTTCAAGCACTCTATGCCTATTTCGTGGAGGGTGATATTGTGTTCGTGGGGAGGCGCAAGACGTTCTCAAAGCGAATTATCACGGAGCGTATCACGATCTCGTCGCGCACCATCCCCATCTCTGTCTCCCAATCATCACCCACAAACGTTCCTTCGTATTCGCTGAGCATCAACTATGTGCAATCTACGTCGGGTGGCAAGTCGCTGCTCGCCAAGAACCGTGCACAAGGCTCAAAGGAGTACAGTGCATTCTTTGATGAAAAAGGTGTCATGGTCCAAGAAGTGTTTGAATCGTGGGTAGGTGAGCTTGTGGAAAGCACCATGGAGGGTAAATCTACTTAGACATGGATGCGGATGGGTCTTGTGGTATACAATATTGTAGGATGCACAACGATATCTTGGATGCCATGTCTTGGATTATCAAATATAATGCTCAGTAACATTGGGCAACGAGAACATAAATTGCACATTAGGACAGGAGCAACTGTACAAAAGTACACTAATCTACACCTCTTGACTTTCGAGACTTTGTTTCTTGGACTTGGCTGGAAGAAGCTAAGGAAGTGGTGAGCAAGGAGGCGAACACAACCAGGCAAGACCTACTGCAGGGTTGATGTATGGCACAACTCCTCCCTCGGAGATGATGACGTTGCCAAGCAGTTTACTCAACCTGAAGAGGAAGTCAGAGCTAGAAATTGTGGAGCAGGTATGACTCACTCTTCGTCATTGCGGATAGCCAATTGAAGATGTCGCGGGTTGATGCGACGCTTCTTGTTATCGCGGGCAGCGTTGCCAGCGAGCTCCAGGATTTCAGCGGACAGATACTCGAGTACAGCCGCGAGATATACTAGAGAAGATCCATGTTAGAACGGTCATGCGGGAGAAGAAAAGGGCGACCTGGAGCTCCAGAACCGATACGGCGGCCGAGGTTGGCACGTCGTAGCAAGCGGTGGATACGGCTGACGGGGAACTGCAGCCCAGCCTTCTGCGAGCGAGAGGTGCTTTTCTTGTCCTTTGTTTTGGCAACGTGCTTACCACCTGTGCTGGTAATTTTACCGCCCTTTGCTTTTGCTGGCATGATGAAAGGGGAGAGTTACTAAAGACCGCGTCGACGACATATTTATACTCTCACGCGACGCGTCGTGACGCGACAAGGACAAACAAACATAAACATTACGCAAAGGGTATATTAGGGGCCCCCCTCGCTCAGATTCATCTTATCGACTCCCATTATCGCTGCAGCGAGCATCCTAATGGCTCCCAAACCCGCCTCCACCACCGGCGGAAAGGCTCCTGCGTCTGGAACAGCGTCCAAGCAGCCCGCAAAGACCATAGAGGGTGCAAAAGGCGCAAAAAAGACTGCAAAGACCGCCGCACCACCCGCTGCTGGCGAGGAGAAGAAGAAGCGACGAAAGCTTCGCAAGGAGACCTATTCTTCTTATATCTACAAAGGTACGCTGCATGCTAGCCCGATCCTGCATCTAATTCAATGACCGCGTCCAGTTCTCAAACAAATCCATCCCGATACTGGTATTTCGAACAAGGCTATGGCTATTTTGAACTCTTTTGTAAACGACATTTTTGAGCGCATCGCTACAGAGGCATCCAGTAGGTGTGTTTTATTTGTCGGTTCCGTTGCTCATGGCTCTTTCAGAACTTGCTGCCTACTCAAAGAAGTCGACAATCTCTTCCCGCGAGATCCAGACAGCTGTGCGTCTGATCCTTCCTGGTGAGCTCGCAAAACACGCGATCTCAGAGGGTACCAAGTCTGTTACCAAAGTAAGTGGTCATCCGCTGTTTCGCGCATTATTTGGCTCATAGCTGTTCCAGTTTTCGAGCTCGGCCGCAAAATAATGCACTGCGTGCCTCTACTTGTATCGTTATCCAGCATCTCCTTAGTCTTGGTTCGCATGTATTTTTCATAATTATTCGTCACTTATGGTTGGTATTTATGTAATAATTATTGGGTCTTGGAACATTTAATTCCTTACCGATGGCGGACAGAGATGCATCTGACCATTGCGAACTAGCCTTGAGCTCCATCTGCATCAGATCAACCAAGTCTCAACATCCAGCCGACCACTTGAAGTTATCTCGAGTCCCTTGGCGCAGACTATTCGTGCGTATCGAGATGGTCAGCAAGATTGTCTGACGAAGCGAGTCCACTTCTGTGGGCGTGTTAACCGACAGGACCATTCTTCAGCAAGAGCATGGTTCCAGCAATGTTATTGGTGCGGTTACAGTAGAACTAGGCGACCACCAATGGCACAAAGCCGCTTACTCAAAGTGGGCAGTGGTGTCATGGTCCTGCGGTCCTAGGACCAGCTTTTGGTCCCGTGGTAGCCGAGTGTTTAGAACCAGTCCTAAACACTTTTTGTTCCTCTGAAGCCGCCCATCCACGACTTGGCCTGCGATCAAAGGTGCTTTCTTGACTCTTTCTCGCAGCCATGACACCCAAAGTATTCAGAGCACTCGCAGGCGCCCAACAGAGTATGTATGTGTGGGCGACTTGATGTGCGTAACCACGCATGGAAACGGCAGTTGACGCTCTCAGGGTTCGACATTGCCCTGCGGGATGTCAAATCATTTAACTGGTAACGGTGGTAAACTCCGTTATTGTCCATGTGCAGCGTTGTGTTGGGGCCTAGTTCTGTTCGCGAGGCAGCTGTCAGGATGAAATTCACCAGTCGGTTATCATCTCACCTAGCCCATCTAACTGATCCAGGGAAGGGAGAACATACAAGTATAGATTTCTTGGGATGGATATCGGCATTGATTTTCATGAATGGCTTCACAATGGCAGCTCGGCAAAGGCATTCTTTTAATCGAAGTGAGTCGTTCCTCATCGTATTGAAGGCATGACTTTGGATGCATGCAGCTACTGCCTCCCACTGTGGGAGGCGTCCCTGAGCGCTGAGCTTGTTTGGCTGTGCGAGGAGACGTACGACGTTGCCTTGACACTGCACAGTCCGCTTGTTTCCTTTGCATTTGCACATGGGTCACGGTGGGGATTGTTGCCGGTCCATGACCCGACTCCCTAACCGAACCGGACGCAGCCTGTCGGACATCCGCGTATCTCGGCGGTTTATAGTTTGGCCCGGAGCGCAGCCATATGGACATACGGTTTGACTATGGTGGTTGCATCAGACCCACTATAACAAAGAGGCAGATCATGACATACCTCGAGGACTCGACCGTATGCCTGCTCGTGATGCGGGGCATCATGGTGGTGTTTGGAGATCTATAATATCTGTTCGGGTACTAAATTTATACTATCTGGGCTGTTCTCCTCCCAACGAGGGCAATCTCCTTTGGTAGCGCCACGACTCGGTTGATGTGGACTGCGATGTGGACTGCCAATCGTACCCCACGAGATCACAGTTGAGCTGACTTGAGCGAAACAATTTGAAATGTAGTGCCCTCGGCCAATGAAAATTTACAGACAATCAAATTGTGCTCATCGCCCGTCTCCAGTCCCTACCCGGACACGCTGTTCAAGAGGACGATCTCTACAGTATAAGCAACACTGCATCGGGATTGCCACGCTGGAACAAAGATAGAAGGGTCTGGTCAGCGCATGATTTGGCGGAGGAACAAAGTCGGGAAGAAACGGTATGGAACGGACAAGATACATTGACTCCGCCTACGTTTGAAAAAAAGGAAAGATGACTGGTTTTTCCGTGCGTACTTACGATCAAGAGAAACATTTTCCTCGCATTTGAGACACTGCCAGCAAGGTTTTTGCCGCGGTGCACTGCACCGATCACCATCATCCCACCCTCTCCGGACCGAGCACACTCCATAAAAACCACCATCTTCACCCGCACCGTCCCTACCGTACTCCAGCAGGCATACACGCCTAATTGGATACCCAGTTTCTGGATTATCATTGCCTGTCAAGAAAATTGGGACATCAATTTAGTCCCTGGTCGACGAGACCCACCTTCCCATCGCTTCCCTCGCTACCATGCTGAACGCACCAATTCAATCTCCAACCATCTGCCTTCGTCGACCCTCGTACACGTTCGTTTCAGATGGCGCACATGACACATGCACAAAGACTCGAGTCGAAATGCCAGCCCTCACCGCTACCACGGGGAAATCGCGACCCCTCCTTCCGGCTGAACTTCACCTCGAAATCATAGACATCATTGCTCGTCGCCTTCCTCGGACGCCAAACCGAGATGTGCCCTACGATCCTGCTGACCTCGACACGCTCTGCACCTGTGCGCTCGTGTGCAAACTCTGGCTGAACACCGCAAGGATGGGGATATGGGCAGGCATGCGGTTGAATGGCCGGAAGAAGAGCATGGGGCTTGTCCGCCTACTACGTGCTTATGCGCGCGAGTCGGGTGAACCAACGTGGACGATGCCGAGCTTTGGACGCTACGTCTCGCATCTGTCCATCCGGGAGACGCGCGGGAATGCCTGGGATCCAAAGTGGCTCGATGATGCGCTCCCACATCTGGGTGAACACCTGTGCCGGGTCCAAAGCCTCGAGTTGGAGCATGTCACGTGGGAATACCTCTCCTCCCGATCGCGCACGGCTTGCCTGGAGGCATTCAAGCATGCAAAGAAGCTCACGTTGCGCGCATTCATGTTCCATACGACCAGAGAGATGTACGGTTTCCTCGGCGAGTTCTCAGAGTTGGAAGTGCTCACGCTGGATGGGGTGCACTGTGCCAAGAGAAACTCGCCGACGTGGTCCTTTGATTCTGCACGGGATGGGATCAAGCTGCCCTCGAGGGGGTTGAAAGAGGTAGGATTTAGGAGGGTCCCTATGGAGCCAGTCTTGGAGTGGATCATGGCGGGTTCCAGATATCAATGCGACATGGGAAAGTCTGGGTCCGGAATCAAAAGTGTTAGAATGGGAGGTGTAGGCGTGTCAGAGGCAGCCATCGTCGGGAGATTTCTGAGAGAAGTAGGGGACAGTCTAAGGAAGGTATACATTGGATTTGAAACCGATTTCGTCGAGAGGGGGGGTGAGTGTCGGATACTCATTAGTATTGAATTGACTGACGACGGAGCGCAGATGCATTGGTGAGGGAAATGGAGCTCGCGGAAAACACCAGCCTGGAAGAGTTTCATATCTTTGGGCTCGTCGTTCCATCTCCACCGCCAGTTGACCCGTTTGAACAAGAAGAGACGCCACGGCAGCGGGCGCTCGAGGCGCTCACGTTTCTGCTGTCTCAAATTCGATCGCGGATGCGTGTGCTGTCGCTGGCGTTGTACCCGGCTGATCTGCGGGCGATGCTAGCGATAGACTTTGAAGGGCTGACGCGGGTGTTTGAGAAGTGTGTGTGGACATACGTCGACGAAGTGCGGGTCGTGATCTCGAACAAGGGTGAATTTGGGCTTGGAAACGTCGTTCGGGAGCGTTTGCGAGTGCTGCAGGAGCGTGGCGTATTGAAGGTCAACGTTGGCTTTGACGAGCGCGAAGTACTTGTTGTAGACTACGCCTAAGTAATACTAGAAAATTTCTCACACTCTTTCTTTCTCCAACCATGGCTGATGCAGGTAAAAGATACCAGCAACTCTTCCTCCTCCTCTGACATTTCTCTCGCAAGGATTCTTCAAGGGCACGTCTGCAGACCAGGACAGGCGTTTCTCAGACAAGGAACTCAAGTTGCTCAAGACAATAAAGTTCCCCTCAGAATTTGACAAAAAAGTCGGTTATTTTCATCTTGTGCAGCTCAATGTCACCCTTATTGTTCTCAGGTGGACATGAAAAAAGTTAATTTGCAGGTTATCAAACCATGGATCGCTAAAAAGGTCACAGAGCTCGTTGGTTTCGAAGACGAGGTCGTCGTCGAGTACGCCATGGGGCTCCTCGAGGACCCAAATCATACTGTGAGTATCAGATACTCTCGACCACAGCGTGATTTCACGCATGGCTCCATACAGACACCCGACCCCAAGAAAATGCAAATCAACTTGACCGGTTTTCTGACGTCTTCTACCCCTGCCTTCATGACTGCACTTTGGTCTCTCTTGCTCGACGCTCAAGACTCTCCGGCAGGTGTACCAAAGACATTTGTCGACGAAAAAAAGGAAGAAATGCGCAAGGCAAGGGAGAGTGATCAACGTGCATTCGGCGAGAGAGATCGCAGGGCTAGGCTCGACGAAATTCGAGAAAACGAAAGAGGTGAACGTGCCGCCAGGGGTCGAGGCAGGGGTCGGGGCCGTGGCCGTGGTGGTTTCGAGGGTGGTGGCAGGGGCAGAGATAATGGCTGGAGTGGGCGTGGTGGTGGGGTACGTGTCCCATGTTTCAACATCCAATTTCATTATTCATCCCTTTCCTTAGCGTCCGGGTCGTCGTTATTCACGCTCCCCACCACCGCAGCGTCGTCGCTCTCCATCTGCGTCGCCGTTTGATGCACGCAGTTCTCGCTCACCTCCACCTCCATCGCACCGGCGTTCCCGCACACCTCCCGGACGTCTATCGAGGACACCCCCCAAGCACAACTCACCGTCCGCTCGCCGCTCTCGATCCCGCACTCCCCCTCCTCGAAGACGCTATCGATCTCCTTCCGTTACCCCATCTAGAGGCGGTTCCCGGTCTCGCTCAAAGTCCCCTCCTCTCACCCGAAGGCGAAGACGTTCCCCTTCCCGTTCTCCCCCGAGAAAATACGGAGAAAGGCGACGTGGCAGCCGAAGTCCTCCGCCGCGCAAGCGTCGTTTCTCCCGATCTCCAACACCCCCCTCAAGCCGATCACCCTCGCGTTCGCCTCGGTACACTCGCCGTCGAAGCCCAAGTCCTAGAGGCGGTCACAAAGCCGGGCGCATTGGTTCCTCTCGCTCTCGTACACCACCACCGCGCCGTAGGAATTCCAGGGAACGTAATCGATCTGCAGAAGAAACGCGCCGCGGACGAAGTGCATCCCCTGCTGCGATGGACGTTGACAAGGCAGAAACGCGCTCTAGGACACTCGACTCCGACCTTCCTCAGAATTCACGGGGTGAGTTGAAGATCAAAGGCCAAGCAAGTGTCTACAAGTCGAGATGGGAGGTTGGTGTCTCATTGTCTTTTATGTTCCTTCGCTAAGTCTTGTCCTCATGGAGTAGGGCAAGAGTGCCAAGGATGATGAAGCTGCGGCAAGACAAGAGTTGGAAAGACGCGAAAACGAGTTGAAAGAGCGAGCCCTGAGAAACAAAGTGATCAGGACGCGAAAGGGTAGTGGAGGCGTCGGCGCTTCGTCGGGTTGATTCAGCCCACGGATTGTGGCCGGTATATTTTTTGTGTTTTTCTTCTCTGCTATGCTGCCACTAATTGCTACTTATTACCTCGCTCCTTGAGGTACCAGGACCAGTCAAAGAAACAACTCTTCTCTGCTGGCTGGCGAGTACTTTTTTGATATGTTTCATCTTGTCATTACCGTTCACTCAAGTGTATGCATGATTTTAGCTGTCGCAGTGACTTTACCCCTCTCCTAACCAGTGCTTGTTGATTACTGCTCCTCCCAATAAACTACATTTTGTGACTATTGCAGGTCTGAAGTGCCAATTTGATCTTTTGACTGATGTTTGACCACAGAAACTCGAGCACTGGTCCAAGGGCAATCAAGATGACTGCAAGCCATCTGGCGTTCGCCCCCATTACCTTACGGGAATGATCGCGTATCGCGTGCGCAGATCTGTCTAGCAGAGTTAGAGCTGACATGGGAAGCTCTGAAAGAACGGGGGTTCTGTTGATAACCCCCGTCTGTGTGGCGATCGGTTTAGACGTCGGCGGCGCTGCCCTTGGGGGTACACCACGATCGATAACCTCGGTCCGTTACCTGCCGGTCCCACGTCCAGGGAATCCCATTGTCAATTTGGCATGTGGTCAGCGCGCCACGTCGCTGCCCTGAATATTCTTTTGACCTGGCACAGGGCTAGCAAGTACGTCCGTGTCGTGTCAGGCTGACGACGACCTCGACCGTACC
>JBBPNZ010000553.1:0-17350 GCA_038091195.1 Phylloporus rhodoxanthus | reverse complement strand
ACGACGCGTGGATGTGGCGTGTAGGACATACAACAGGCGTTTCCAATCTGGACACCAGCCTGGCCGACGTGGACAGAGATGACTTCACGCATTGTCTGAGATGTGTTGGCTGTGGTGAATGTCGATGAGCACGGCGGACGCGCAGAGACGCGTCGTGTACTTACTAGAGAGAGACGAGGGTGGGTAGACAGCTGGGCCAAGGGTTAAAAAGTTGAGGGACACATGTTTATTATGTAATCATACAAAATTCCCACATTCGGTTAAGCAATGATTTTTTATTTTTTATTTTTATTTATTTTTCACTTATGATCACATTCAGGCCACTGGCAGGTGCAGTCGGCGCGCAGAGTCCAGTCCTCGCCTATCTCCTCCAGGTCGACGACGTCCGCGTCCTCCTCGACTGTGGATCACCTGACTGGTCTCCGGAACACCCAACCTACTCAGAGGACTACTGTGCCGCACTACGAGAGTCTGTATAACATTCTTAACCTTGATCGCGTCCGTAATACTCTTCTCAGATGTGCCCCTACTGTAGACCTCGTCCTCATCTCACACGGTGACCTCGCACATGCAGGTCTCTATGCGTACGCGTACGCATGCTGGGGCCTCAAAGCCCCCGCATATACGACCATTCCCGTCCAGGCCATGGCGCGCATCGTCACCCTCGAAGACATCGAAGGAACCCGCGACGAACAAGACGTCCCTGAGGAATTACCCGACTCCCAAGCACCCGCGTCCCCGCGTCCTCCTTTTGCCAAGTACATTGCAACCATGAACCAGGTCCACGAGGCCTATACTTCTGTTAACACACTCAGGTATTCTCAGCCGACCCACCTCCAGGGTCAGTCTTGGCGTGCCCTGGATCACATATGTTCACTTCGTAATAATAATCAATGTGCTGTACAGGTAAATGTCAAGGTATCACCATCACACCCTTCTCTGCCGGACACACCCTTGGTGGTACGATCTGGAAAATTCGTTCGCCATCCGCCGGTACAATTGTCTATGCCGTCAACATGAACCACATGAGAGAGCGCCATCTCGATGGCACTGTCCTTTTCCGCCCCTCTGCAGGTGGTATTTTTGAACCCCTTGCTCGACCCGATCTCCTTATAACTGATGCGGATCGTGTAAACGTCATAACGAGCCGAAGAAAAGACCGTGACGCAGCCATGATTGGTGCGTCTCTCAATCTCGACCCCCCTTCCTCTGAGATGTTTACCTTTTCTTTCAGATGCCATTGGGGCTACTTTATCATCGAGGTGCTCTCTTCTGCTCCCTTGTGATGCAGGTCCTCGGCTGCTCGAGTTGCTCGTGTTACTCGACCAACACTGGAAATATGCAGACTTCCGTTACCCCATCTGCCTTTTGTCGCGCAACGGGCGTGAAATGCTGACATTTGTCCGAAGTATGATGGAATGGGTAGGTGGTACTGTCAGCAAAGAAGATGTTGGCGTCGATGGTTCCGGTAAAACTGGATCTAAACGACGGCGAACGGATGATGAAGCCGATGACGAGGCGTTGGGCGCGTTCGCGTTGCGATTCAAGTACGGGGTGTGTTTTTCTATGTCATATTGTACTCATCTCCCATTCAGGTATCTCGAATTTTTCTTGAACCATCAAGCACTCGTACAAAAGTATTCGTCAAAAGAACCAAAACTCATTCTTGCAGTCCCGGCATCTCTCTCACATGGACCCTCCAGATCGTTATTTACTGACTTCGCAGCGATTCCCGACAACGTCATCCTTCTTACGATTAGAGGTGAAGAGGGTACTCTCACTCGCATGCTCTTCGACAGGTGGAATAATTCTCAAAGAGGTGACGATACCTGGGATAAAGGCAAGATAGGGAGCAACGTTATGATAGACGGTTCTCTTCACCTGAGGGTACTTTCACACCTTCTCTGTCGAACGTTGGACGCTCACACCTTCAAAGATGAACTCAAAGGTCCCTCTTCAAGGCGCCGAGCTGGAATCCTACCTTGCCAGAGAGCGCGCAACCAGGGAAAAAGAAGCTGCCCAACAAGCTGCCATTGTCCGAAATCAACGTATGCTCGAAGCGGACGAAGACGAATCCGACGAGGAGTCTGACTCTGACGAAGAAGACGAGGTCGAGCGTGCGCTGAATGAAGACCAGATGGACACTGTCGATAGTGATTCCCCGGTGACGGCTTCGGCGCGTAGACGGAAAGCAGAGAAAATCGATGACAATACTGACTGGGGGCTTGATATGGACGATGGATTGACTAAAACACTCCTGTCGTTCGATATCTATCTCAAGGGCAACGTCTCCAAAGCTACGTCATTCTTCAAAAGCACGGGGGGTTATACACATCGATTCCGCATGTTCCCTTATGTCGAAAAGAAGCGGAAGGTTGACGAATATGGCGAAACCATTGACGTCGGAATGTGGTTACGTCGGGGTAAAGTCTTCGAGCAGGAGGCGGAGTCCGATGAAAATAAAGAGGCGAAACGAAAACAAGCTGAAGATGAAGCAAAGGTCAGATTCATGTCTTTGAGGTGCTCCTTTAATTGATCGAGTTGTACAGACCGCGGTACAAGAAACTCCTTCAAAATTTGTGTCGTCCGAGATCGAGATTCAACTAGCCTGTCGCCTCCTTTTCATTGATATGGAAGGTCTCAATGATGGCCGTGCCGTTAAAACTATAGTACCTCAAGTAAACCCTCGCAAAATGGTACGTAAAGTTTGTTTGTAGCAAGATCGCATTATTCAATGTCTACAGATTTTGGTGCACGCCTCCATGGACGCGGCGAAAGCTCTGATTGACAGCTGTGGGCAGATTCGTGCCATGACTAAAGACATCTATGCCCCCGAAACGGGCGAGAGCATACAAATTGGGCAGCAGACCAACAGTTTCTCCATTTCGCTAAGCGACGAGTTATTGAATACGCTTAAGATGTCTCGGGTACGTAACCTGCCTTGTGGCTCGATGACATCGCATGCTCACCAGCCTGGCATTGATAGTTTGAAGATAATGAGGTCGGTTACGTGACAGGACGTGTTGTGAACCACTTCAGCTCCACTATACCGATCCTCGAGCCATCTGGAGTATCAGTGCCGGCTGATGCACATGTCAGATCTGACGTCCCTCATAACCGCGTACTTGGATCGAGGCTATCACGACCGCTCCCACGCTCGACAATGATCGGAGAACTCAAGCTGACAGTTCTCAAGTCCAGACTCGCCTCCATCGGTATACCAGCCGAACTTATTGGTGAAGGTGTTCTCATCTGTGGTACGGGAGCTAGACGAGATCAGCCAAAGGACAACATCGAAGAGACTGTTGCAGTTCGCAAGATAGGACGAGGAAGGGTTGAGCTCGAGGGTAACGTCTCGGGCGTCTATTACGCTGTGCGAAAAGAGATATACGGATTACATGCACTTATAGCTGCCTAGCCTCGTGTATGTAAATACCATGAACAAAACGATCATCAGGCTGCTTTTCCCGCATCCTCTTTCAAACTGACTATCCTGTTCAGTACCAAGACATCCCCCTGATTCATGCCATATGATGGGTCGTCAAGCATCGACAGACGGGAATCCGAGTCCACGGAGAAATATGCAACACGTAGACCCTGGAAGCGAATGCACTCTTTGCCAACCAGCTGTTCAGGAGTAACCACGGGAGTCTCGGGATCCAGAAACTGTTGAGCTCCCTCGGCCTTTGATTTCTCAGCGCGAGCCCCGGCTTCCGCGAGTGCGTTTTTCACGGACTCCCTTGCCAAGGGCCAGAATCCAACCTCTACCATCGCCCCTCTGACGATGTCCATACTGTGTGGGTTGATATCGGCTGTGAAATCGGGAATCGCAGCCAACGGGTTATCGCTTTTGAACAGCGGGTAGAAAATGCGTGTTTCATCCACGCGGACAGGGCTTCCGGACGGTGTATGCTCTGCAACCCATTGGATATACGTTTTCGGTTTTGTAGTTCCCTTGTCTTCAAGTCGGCAAAGAAGCTCGGTAACTTGGCCAGTGGCAGGATCTATCTTATGCGATGTGCATGTGATAGGATGCGGTGCCTGGAAGAGACCGACAGTCTTGCCAGGAGCGAGTCGGAAGTAGTCTTTGGAGTCTTCGAGCCTGAAATCGTCGGCATCGATGTAGATGGTGCGCGTGAATGGAATAGTAGAAGTTCCAAGTTCTGGGACCTTGGGATGTAATGGTTTCTCTACCATGAGGACATAATCCTCAGGTAGGTTCTCGATGATGACTTTGAGGGGACGCAGCACCATCAGAAGTCGCGGTGCCGTCCCTTCCAAAAATTGCCTGATGGCCTGATCAAATCGGCCAATCTGGATGTTTGTTTCAGCCGCGGAAACTCCGAGAGCGCTGACAAAAGACAAGATCGCTTCCGGGGGAACTCCTCGACGACGAAGTGCGATGACAGTGTGAAGCCTTGGATCATTCCATCCGGTAACATAACCCTCTTTGACGAGCTGCAAGATTTTCCGTTTCGAATTTATCGTTCCAGTGACATTCAGCCTTCCAAATTCGGACTGCCTTGGCTTGTAGACTTCGAGTGCGTCACAAAGCCATTCGTATGACTGACGGGAAGTCACAAATTCCGTGGTGCACAGTGAATGTCTAAATGTCATTCTAACTCACGCTCGATACGCAGAACACGATGAATGACGTACGATATGTTCTCGAAGCTGTCAACAAGACAGTGTGTATAATCATATGTGGGGTATATTCTCCATTTGTCATGTGTACGGTGGTGCGACGCGTCTAGAACCCGATAAGCTGTCAAGTCCCACATTTTGGGGTTGGGGTCCGTCAGATCCTGCTTCATACGCAAGAAGGCTTCTTTGGGACGATAGAAGCCCTCCTTCATTTTCTGGAACTCTGCAAGGGACTCCTCGGTCGGTCTATCCCTGTGAACACATGGCCGAGGAGCAGCAACCTTTTCACCTCTATCGGCTTTCATTTGCTCTTCTGAGCACAATGGATCAGTAGGCGCTAAAAACCGAAAGATTGGCTCACGAGAACAATGACAAACATATGCTTTGTCTCGTTTGATCAGCTCAATGGCGAGCTCATATAGCTGGTCGAAGTAGTCGCTAGAGTATGTGATCTTCCATGGCTCAAAGCCAAGCCATCGAACGACTTCTATAATGCTTGTGAAATATCTCGCTTCCTCCTTTTCGGGGTTGGTGTCGTCGAAACGAAGGTACGTTCTTCCACCATGATGCGCAGCATAGCCAAAATTCACAAAGATGGCCTTGCAGTGGCCAATGTGCAGATACCCGTTCGGTTCGGGAGGGAAACGTGTATAAACCTTGCCACTGGTAGCAGCCATATGTTTATCGCGCAGTTCACGTTTGATTTGCGGGTTCTCGCCCGGTTTGTGGAGCGCGCCAAGGAAACCTTCCTCGAATACCACCTTCCTAGATTTGGCCCTCTGCGCAGCGTCAGAGACTTGTGCCGCAGAGTTGTCCAATGTCTCTCCAGTCGTCGACACGTCGGATTCTTTCTTGGACTCCTGACGAGGTTCAATGAATTCATGCCAGAACACAAGATATGATCCACGTCGCCCACCTTTACTTTGGGTCTGGCAGCCTCCTTCGTGCCAAAAACCTTTGTAAAGACACGCTCGACGGCGTTCTTTATTTCGAGCGGACTCGCCCATCGTAAGGATGGAATGTTCTTCACGCCGCTGATCACAGTTCCGAGGCTGGCCCATCCGGACACGGAGTTTGACTGGATATATTCGTTGACGAAGGCGTCTAGTTGATCTGGAGTGACATCGAACCCTAATCGTATAGCAGTGAAACGACCGACAATGTATAGAGACCGACTGACTCACCAACGCCGCAAGTCTCGTTAAACTCGGATTCGTTCACAGGCAGCGAGTGAGACTCAAGAAACTTGGTGGCAACTAACCAAAACGTTTATTAATTCCTGTAAGCAAAATAGTTGGATGACGAACCATTTACTTGATCCACCGATTTGAGTTTCTCTTCACGGATGGCCTTGACGATGTAGCTTTGCTTGGCATCGTCGACACTTGGCGCTTTAATAAGCTGGACAGCGAGTGCTGCGATCAGCACGGCTCGTTTCTCTCCGAGGGGATTTGATTCTGAGGCAAGGTCGTGCGAGAGGATGATGTTCCTCAGGAAAGCGGCGCTCTTTGCATTCTTGGCTGCTTCGGCGGCCTTGGATTTCGATAATCCTATGGATTGAAAGAGAGAGATGAATGTATTACTTTCTACCTCTGCAGGCATTGTGAGGGAGACTGCCAAGCCAAGTCTTGGCTCGTCTGACTCGTTTGTTTCCATTATAACCTAACCCTGTAAGCTAGTGGACTATAACATCACACAAATCCCCTACCAACCGTTTCTTCAATTGACCATCAGCTTTCTTGCCAAGCACTCTGACCTCCATCTTCTTCGCAGGCAAGCCCAACATCGCTCCTATCTCCTCTCCATCTAAAAACGCCAAGGATAAATGTAATATCTTGTCTAAAATTAATCGCGCTTTCTTGGTAAACACGTATGGCAAGATCAGGAAATCCGTGAAAGAGAGGTGTTTACATCCAACTTCAAGACATTCATGAAATCCATCTGTCGTATTCCAAGGTAAAAGCCACTCACCGATTGTCAATACCTCCCATCGACCTAGTTGTGCCCAAGATTGCCCAACCTCCATCAGACGCTGAAAATTATCCTTCCAAAGGGTAAACGCTTCCGAGTTTATGATTAATATGTTGGGGTGGTGTTCCTCTTTGAATCCGGGTGAAGGGCCTGGAGAGCGTGTTGGCTCAACCCAAGGATCGAGTATCAGAGCTTGTTGGACGGGTATAGGGAGCTCATTATCCGGGGGCGCATCAAAGAGGATTGAAAACTGTCCCGCTCAGTAAACATTTCCCCCGGAAATAAAGAACATGAATGGACACTCACGACCGTCGCTCCTCCGAACGAGTGTCCAGCGAGAACAACATCCGCTTCGCATTCAATTGGTTGCTCTGACCCTACTCTGAACCATCTAGACCAATCAATCGAGGTGTCCTCTGTTGTTTCCAAAGAACGTTGTGTATCTTCACGACCGTCTCGAACTAGATTCCGAATTGCTCGTAGAGCATGGTATATCTCCCTTTTTCTAAACTCGAGTTGTTCACTTCGAAAAAATAGCATATTGCATTTCTCAGCAGGGTGATCAGGGGGCCAGCTTGAAGTACGTCCTGTCAGAAAAAAATACCGATAATAAAACGTCCTGGGCTTACACCAGATCGCTCTCCTTGAGGTATGCTATTGGATCGGAGGAGGAAGGGATAGCAGCCTGCGCCGACCCATCACGATGTTCCATGGCGAGTACTACACGTCCAGAAGACGCGATCCGTGTGCAGAATTGACTACCCCAAAGTGAATAACATAGACCTTGAAGGTGGGGCACAGTTACCTGTATGTGGTTCTACTGCCTACGAGCCCATGCGAGAAGATGACGAGCGGCCAAGGTGAAGATTTGGAAGATTCTGTTTCGTTGACACAATGGGGATTAAGGAGTGGTGCATGCGGATGAACAGGTATCTGCAGAGAATTCAGTCACATATGTGAGGGATACAAAAGACGAACCCTGAGCAGCACGACGACGAGGTATACGAGGGGCCATAACAGCCATATGGATACGCCTGGTGGACGAGCCCGTCGGCGGATAAGTAAAGATAGACATGTCTGAGATTTGACGAGTCACCAGTATAGTTGCTAAAACTTTGCAACGAGACAAATGGACTGAATATGATATGCTTGTAGTGACAACAAAGAACTGGGGTATATGGACATACTGAAACAACCAACTAAGGCCTTTTGGAGTGCTTGTTGGCGAGACATCAGCGGGATAATAGGCAGTGAAGGCGACTTCCTCAAGTACGAGAGCATGTTTAAGCCCAGTTGAAGAGGCTGCACGGACCTTCGCACTGCTAAGTGTACACGATGGAACAGCCAGTTTAAAAGTCGTTGCTCCGACGGGAAAGCAACCTCCGGGTTTGGGTAAAAACATTGGACTGAAATGTTGAAGATGGTCTGGGAGGCTGCAGCGCAGCTGAGAGGTAAATCCAGTCCGGCTTAAATATCATTCGTGTCAATTTGTCGTACGCAAATTGATTTTTAAGCCGATGGAGTGAAACTCGAACTGGTTTATTTTTCACTCCCTCCTCGGCTAAAGCCGCAATCGATTTGCGTATGACGTGAGAATCCAGAATGTGTGGTGGCAGATGCGGGTGCAGAGCAGGTCGAGACAAAGAAGTCAGAAGGAAAAGTGGTCGGACAAGTGTGCAGAGCCTGTGGTGGATAACGAGACATCAATCCAGAGATGATCAACGCGTCTCGTTGTTGCCACTAAGTTGTCTACGTCCAAATTTGGGTTAACCCGTGAGAAATACACGCTGTCACGCGCCGACCATCGGTCCGCTGACTGGTCACCGGTGACCAGACAATGTGGCAGACGTGCCAAGCCATCCGACAACTCGGGAATGTTTGATATGACATACGGCCGATGTCACTCGGCAGGAACCTTGTTTGCAACTGACAAGTCCAAGCAAGGCAACATTTGTCCTCATCGTTGTTGTACACAGCTGGACGTACTAAGGTGATACTAGTTTATGGGGGAGTTCATCCCAACTGTGGCCTTGAGAATGAACAATAGTCAATGGTAACAGAACTGGAGGATGAAAGACATTGCACGGTGACAGGCATAACGAGTCAAGAGAAGCGAAAGTAATATATGTACTACATCCGTCACACCGTGTCGTCGTTGGATCGTCGTTGTCGCATCGCTGTCTTCGCGTCCTAGTGTTGGTCGTCGTCTTGGTCGTCACCGCATCCTCATCTTCGTCGTGCCTTCGCCTTGTCCTCCTCGCCTCGTGGTCGCGATCATTGTCGCGCTGTGGCCTTGGTCGTCGTTGTGTCCTCACCACATCCTTGTCCTCCTCGTGCCCTTGCATCCCGTCCTTGTCGCGTCGCGGTCATGGCCATTGTCACATCCTCGTCCTCGTTGCGTCATGACCTTGGTGGTCGTCGCACTAGGCCATGGTCGCGTCCTTGTCATCGCCTCGTCGTCCGTTCGTCGTTGTCGTGTCGCCGTCATTGCGTTGGCATTGGGATGGCGTTGGGGTGGCGAGTGCCACGATGGGACGGGACGGGCCATGGTGGCAGTGGTGGATAGCGCGTCGAATGAGCCGTTGGGCTCGTCGACGGCAGGGGAGGACGTGGAGACGGCGAGTGCCGCGTCGATCGAGCCATTGGGCTCATCGACAGCAAGGGAGGGAGTAGACGCGGCAAGTTGACGGCTGAGGGGGACGTGGAAGCGGCGGGTGGTGGTCAAATCATCAGCCAGCAGATGGTGCGAGAGGGTGTGGCAATGGCAGGTGGTGCGTCGAACGATGGTCACGTCCCCGTCCTCGATGCGCCATTGTCATCGTTCCCTTGTCCTCGTCCTCGTTGTCCCCCCGTCCTCATCGTCTCCTTATCCTGGTCACGTCCTGATCGTGGTCGCGTCCCCTTGTCGTCCCCTCGTCATCAGGGCATGGAGGTGGCGTGGGGTGAGTAGAACGAGCTGTTGAGTTCGTCTACGGCTGGGGGTCTGAGTGCAGGATGTGCGCACGGGTGTCATTGTCGTCGTGTCGTATGTGTGGGTGGGGTCACACATGCGTCGGCGTCGTGCGGTGGGTGGTCAGGTGGTGAGGTGGCCAGTGGTGGTCGTGGTGGTGGCGCGTTAAAGAAGCCATTGGGCTTGTTAACAGTGTGGGGAGATGCGTAACTTGTAGTAACTTGTGGTGTTGGATAACGACATGTCCACGGGTTCACAACGACGCCGCAATGATCGCGATAGCGCGACCACCCGACGTTGTCGTCTTGCGCCGCGTTGTGTCTCGCCACGCCTCGTCTCATTCCCTTTTGCACCCTCTTGCGCTCTTGCCTCACCTCGCCCTTGTCCTTGCCCCTGACGTTCAAACATTTCCGCCTGCATACATCCTCGTAAAATGACGAGTACGAAGTCACATCTTGAGGGATTGGAGAATAATATAATCTCATCATTCCTGCAGGACGAATGTTCACGATCACGAAAGGAAACGAAAAGAAAACTGTCACCAGAAAACAACTGCCTCTGACGCCAGCGTACGCATTTACGAACTACCGGTCTCAAGGTTTGCACAAAAGGCACACGCGCAGGACGGTTCACAATGATTGACACATGATCCGAAGGGCAAACGATCTCGAATGCAATAATTGACATCGGAAAGCCTCCGTCCGGAAGCCTTACGCCGTTCAACGTGTATGTCGCATTGTCATGGTGCCGAAGCCGCGAATCTGGCCGGTCTGACGCGTAATGAGGCACGAGTGAAGCGGGAGAGCTAAGTCTTCGGACAAGCGAGGGAAAGTGGCGCGACAGCGCGTCTTTCTTTCGCGCCACATCGCGCACTCGCTGGGTCCTCAACGAGCACAGCTCGCGCTCGAGTTTTCACCCACCCGCCACACCCTGATGACCTTCCCTGGCGGTCGGTCTCCTCGCTTCTCACTGGGTTCCATGAACCCTGGCATGGTGTGCGAGGGTTTCCCACCCACCCCCGCAGCTCACCATTGGCCCAGGACAGTTTGTGGAGCAGGACAGCGCTTCGCGCTGCCGCCCATCCCTACCCTTTGACCTGTCACCCCTCTCTGTCTTCGTCTCCGCTTGTCACGCGTCACATCACACGAGCGCCGTCCAAAGACATACGTCTACTGCAGGGACTTTGACGAGAAATTGCTTGTGTCGCGTCCAAGCGAATATTTGCGAGTTGAGGACGAGAGGCTCATGAGACCGGACGACGATACCCAAAAATGCGAGATGCAAAAGAATGGCAAGTGGCGTAATAGATTTCTCAGATCGCCGCAGGTGGCGATGCTGCCATTTCGACGCTGGAGCGCGTCTCGTTGACGTTCGTATGTCCGCTCCGCTCCCCCTCGCGCTGTCGTGGACATTTTCTGGCGGTTTGGCTGGTTCTGGTAGGGTTGGGGATGTCTCTGGTACGTCGTCGTCGTCTGAAGTGTGCTGATCGACTGTGTCAGCGGTCGCCATTGATTACTCGCATGTCAATGCGCTTCGTCGCTCCCCTCGATCGACACGATACGGCTGTCCTGGCCATGCTCCCCCTCAACCCCAGCATCCGGGGACTCCGTTACTCCCACACCTGCACGCTCGCGTGCTGCAGCACTACGCCACCCGGCTCAACCTCAGCGCGTGTGGGGTGTCGCGCGCCCGTGTGCTTTCCTCTGCGCCATCTGGAATCGGTCGCTCGACCTCTGTGTGCCCGTCCGACCACTTCGCTGATCTTGGCCTCTTGTTCTGCAGCTCGAAGGCCATGCTGGCAGTACACGGATGACCTTGCCATGAGTTGATTAGGGTAGGGATGTGTACAGATATGAACCAGCGCGATGAACAAGCAACGTCATCGGAGTTTGAAACCACCGTGGCAAGTTTGCAGATCCAATCCTCACTAAACTACTTGTGAAGTAAATGCATGGGTAGGTAACCTGAAGCTCAGATTTGCAGGCACCTTGTGTGGAGAAATTTGGAAGGAGTGGGAGGACCCAGGTAGAAATTTGGGTTACACACAGGGAGGAGTGACCTTGTTAAACAAAGTAATATAACAAGGTAAAGACATCAAAATATAAGAAAATGGCATAGTGTCTCATATGTCCTCTGCGAGCGGAAAATCAAATCCAGACCCCGTGGTATCTAAGTTCATAACATGCTCATGCCAATCAGGAGTGGTTACTCGCCGGGGAGGAGAGAACGGGTTCTTCGTTCAGCTTGCTATTTCTGGCCAGTGCGCCATTCTGGGGTGCAATCGGATCTCACCGACTTCCCTGCAGACGGTAAAGAGCCAGGCATCGCCAGCACCTGTGGGTACGCAGAATGCGGAGCATGCGCGATGCATCCTTGCGAAACAAGTCTACTAGAACGAGCAGTGCTTCCTATTCCACTAACCTTCACTCCAGGTCGAGACTTGGGAAAGTTGGCAAGAAACGCGGACCCGGTCGGCGACAAAGATGAATCATCGGATTTATCAAGCTCGGTGGGAGAGACGTCCGCTGGTAAGGAAAGATGAATCGTAGCAACAGATTTCTGGGCAGATTTGTCCTCTTGGGATGGTAGCCTCGCGAGCAAAATTCGTTCATCAGACGCTTTCTCTGGTCGAGCCTTCGGGATGGGGACCAGGCGAGTGGGCGTTTGTTTTCCGAGCTCCTTGCAAAGGGTAGTAATCTGGTTCTTCAGCATGATAGGGAATGCCATCCGCTCGTCGTCATCTGCACCAGTCATCCGCACGAGAGCTGCCACGCTTTAAAGGCAAAAATAACAAAAATGATCAGTACCAGGTCAACTCTCCAAAGGACTGACTTACAATGCTTCTTTCAGATACGCGAAACTGAAGCCTTGTGTCAGCTCTGCTACTTCCTCGACGAGCGACTCTGATATCTTTTCGCTGTCCTTGAGCTTCTCTTGCCAATACTTGGCATATAGTACACGCTCTTGGTGGTCAGGATCATCGAACAGGCTGCCTGGGTAGTCAGCGCTCCGAATTTTCAAGCGTTTATCAACGTACTATTTTCGATCGAATCTGCTAGGTCGATTGGACAAGCCGGAGTTGAGCTTCTCAAAATGATTGGTGGAACCAATGACCAGCAAGCCATCGTTCCCTTCCAGTCCATCAAGTTGGTTGAGGAAAAAGGATCTATTCTCATCGGTAATTAGACTGTCGAGGTCCTCCAATATCATCTAAAATGATGTTCAGGCTCGTTTGCAATGTATCCCTGCTGTTCGATACATACCACACAAGGGGCCAACTGACGCGCCTTTTCAAATATACTCTGCATAGATACCTCGTCGCCTTGGAAACCTAGTGCACTAAGTCTCCTCTGATAATATTGCTGATTTCTTTACGTACCTCGGAAGGACTTGACATAGAGTGGAGTGAATCCAAGTTCAGTGCAGCTCTTCATAATGACTTTGATGCTGATTGTCTTTCCATTTCCTAGCGAAGACACACTGTCAGCATATGCGCGAACAGCCCTATCGAGAGACTTGCCTGGGGGACCATACAAGATCAAGCCACGCTAGAATTTATGATCGGTATACTCCGCAAGGACACGAGAGTACAACAAATACCAACCTTCCATGGAATCGACAGTTGCTTGTATGTCGCCTCTGATTTGAAAAATCCATAGATGTCTCTCTGGAGAGCCTTCTTACTCTCTTCTTTCATGACGATGTCGTCCCAAGATGCATCTTTGATCTGAAGCCAGAGTGTCTTGTTTTTCGACCAATGACTCTGGTTGAAGACCCAGACCTCGTCATGCGGTTGTTCCGCGTAGAGAAGACCAGCGAGTATAAGGTCTCGCGCTGGTTGCTCAGGGCCATCGTGAAGGATGAAATAGGAGGTCTTGACGCAGTTTATTGCCTGAAACTAATTCCAACATCAGCGCGCCAGTGCATTCTGACTTGTTATATGTGACGCGTACCTTTGCGATGTATACGACAAAATCACTCTTCTGCTCGATGCCAGCTCAGCAGGGTGAGATAAATAACACGGAGGCTCTCACATTCCAAGTAAGCTTGTACGAGCCAAAGATGACGTTGTCGTTGAGTGAGCCAGCAAGCCCACTCGCGTTGCGTTTCCCAAGTGTAAATGTAACACTCGACACTTGTTCCGATCGCGCTTCTTGAGGGTCTGGGGCGTGGATTACCATATCAGGTAGGTCGAAGATGCTGGAAATCTTATGGTCGTTCGAGATGACGAGGGAGCGTCCTGGGTACATTCTCCGCAAGGCGTCCGCGCTGAGAAGGGACTGGTTCAGTCGATCGATCTCATCGATCGGTAGAATGACTCACGCAGTGAGCTCTGGGGTGGCATGCTTTGCAGACGCTGGGGGAGGGCGTGCCAGTGAGCGCTCAAGAGGAGACAAACATTGTGAACCACGCACACTGGTCAACCCATGTCTCGTAAAAGGTGGTCGGTTCATGGCGCTCAGAGCCTGTTCGAATGTCTACATACTCGATGTCGTGTTGGGATGCCTGTGGCATGTCTCTCAGTCTGGGTGGTAGTTGAGGACGATAAGCAGCGGAACGGAGCTCCACAGCAAGAGGTATATACTTATATGCGTGGTCAGGGGCTAATTATCCAAAAGTGGGTATCGGGACTGAGATAAAACTTGGATTGGTTCTCAGGCTCTGTTAGACTTGAATCTGCCAGTAGATTTGCTTGAACAGGGATGTCGACTCAGCCTCTCCTCCAGCGTACTGCATCCAAGCGCATTGCTCTCCCAGTCAGGGTAGAACCCAAAGTTTCGTTTGCAAACGAGAGAACGTTTCTATCATGGCTGCACTTCACTGTCGTCCTCGGTGGACTTGCTGTCGGTCTGCTCAACTTTGGGGATCAGGTGCGCACACTCTTTTTTCCATGATAACGACACCTATTCTTTGGTGTGCAGGTTGGGAGGATTAGTGCTGCCATGTTTTCAGCCGTCGGTACGTCACTTGCGATCAAACCAACTGTGCTGTCTGACACAAGTAGCCATGGCGGTGATGGTATATGCTCTGTATACCTACCACTGGCGAGCTGCGTCCATCCGTCGTGGTGGTCGTGGACCCTACGATGATCGCTTCGGGCCGGTGAGTATCGTCATTATCGTCGGCTATGCTGGTATTGACCGGATCTCATCAGACCGTCTTGTGCGTCGCACTCCTCAGTAAGTTTCAATCGTCATCCCCTTGCGTTGGTGAATGACACGACTCAAAAGTTGCCATCATCGTCAATTTTTTCCTGCGGTTTTCGCATGACTGAGGGACATGTAGCGCCACCAGATTTTGCTCGATCATCAATGTATCTTATATGTTAAGCATATAACAACGAGAAATCACCCCCTTTTTTGTCTCTTGGTGCCTGTGCGTGTGGGCACTGATGCCGAAGTGTCAATCGAGGACACCGACACGGAACGACGTGACTACGAGTGTCTCAGGCCATTGAAACCTATCAAACAGGAAAGTAGCGTACCTGTTTCCTGCCTCTGCCACTCCTCGCGCTAACTATACTCTGGGCCCTTCCTTCCCTCTCCCCGTCTTTACCTTCTCTGGACTCATCAACATCCATTGGCGAGGATTCCTTATCGGCGCCCTCACTCTCGCTGATGCCCAGTCTTGCCTTTATTACTCGAACATCTTGCTCCACCCTATCTACGGCTTTTTTGGTCTCGATCAAAGTAGTTGTGGCGTCTAGCAACGATTCAAGATGAGAGCTATTTTCCCTCGTTGGCATTACTAAACGGGCGTGTGCAACGCCTAACTCGGCGAGCGCCTGTGTGACCTTGGGCGCAATGGTCGCCCTTGGAGCGGGAAGCTTGAAACTACGAAGATGAACAGGGACATGTGTGACTTTTGTTGTGTTGGTGGAGCCGGCAGGGGGCTCCACGCGAACAATACAATGTTGGGCGTCTGTAGTCGGATGAGTTGCAGACACTGAGCGGGAGTGCACATCTCACCGTAGGTAGCAGACCTCGCTGAGGGCAGTTTTTTGGTAATGGGGGGACCGAGTTGGATGATGTTGGATGGAGTGGGGAATAGATCAATGTCCAGACCAGTACCTTTCTTCTTCTTCTTGATGCCTTCCATGGAAAGGGTGGAAGGGCCGTCCTCCTCGACGACGATGTCAGGAAGACCAGAGTCGACGCCGAGTAAAGTACGAAGGAGGTCATCGCGTTCTTTTCTGAACTTACGTTCATTTTGCTCGAGTCG
The DNA here is from genome assembly GCA_038091195.1 of Phylloporus rhodoxanthus. Lineage (NCBI taxonomy): Eukaryota > Fungi > Basidiomycota > Agaricomycetes > Boletales > Boletaceae > Phylloporus > Phylloporus rhodoxanthus. The sequence continues at coordinate 1,563 of JBBPNZ010000553.1, read as the reverse complement.
CTTGAGTTCTATGAACAAGGCGTCTTCCTCTGCGATTTCTTCTAGTGTTCGATCTTCGAGACTAGCAATATAATTTCTGCGCATCTTTTCTCGGTCTGAGGAGGATTAGAATAACATGAGGGGGTGGGTGGACAGAGATACCTTTGTCGAACTGATAGCTGTTCAGGAGCTGTGATTTGGCTGACTCGTCGCCGGACCATGGTTGATTCCTGATGAGCTTGCGGCAGACGCTGTAATAGCGGTCTTTGAGGTCCTGTTTCGGGGTGTAAATGTGCGTTTAGATGTTGTGCGGGACGTTACCTCGATAGCACGGACTTGGCCGTGAGGGTAGTCGTAGCGGTCATGGATGACATACCAACGGAGGTCATATTGTTGTACGATATCGAATAGATAGTCGGTTTCTTCCTTTGTCCAGTCAGTGTCTAAGGAGAATTGTGAGAAGAGAAAGGCGGGAGAGCGCGCACGAACCATCCAGAAACCGGGTGTACTCTTCCTGTGAGTAGCTGTATAGTTTTGGCTGTACATTGTACGTTGCAAAGGGATACTCTGGAGAAAATGAAGGGGAATATGGGAGGGAGGAGAGTCACGTGCCTGTATTGGGGTCAGTGAGTTTGACCCAGTGCGAGAGTTGCAAGTTGTCTGAGCGGGCGGTGTTTGTAAAGGGTCTATGTACCCTGCTGGATGGTTGGATGGGGCTGGGGAGGGAAGGCGAGGCGTACCATTTGACTGTACCGCGACCGCCAAAGTTTGGCTTCTGTTTGAGTCTTGGCTTTGCGAGGTGGGCGGCGAGGGATGGCGCGGATGGACCGATGAGTGCATATAGTTCTCTTGGTATCCCGTCTGGTTTCTTTGAGGATGAGGGCTGAGTTTTGCGGGAGAAGGGCAAAGAAAGCGCGCTTCGTATGTCGGACGCGGAGACGGCCATGAAAGAGGGTATGATTAGATAATCATGCCTTGTCTGAGACGGCGCACGGCGACCATGACCAGCGTTTTACGCCACCGCCGTCAGCATCACAAAGACAGCATGTCTTCACTCTCCTTCACTCCTTCTGTAGCCCCTTCCTTTTCCATATCTTATACTTCAGACTCTTCCTCTTCTTCTGTTTTCTCTTCCCCGACACCGTCCAGCGCTTCGACCCCGACCCCGACCCCGACACCGACACCGACCTCCCCCACTGCCTCCCTTACTTACTAGTACGTCACTCTACCGTTACCTGTCCACCAGCTCATTCTCGCCCAGCACCACCTCTTCGACAACAACCTCTACTTTAGCTGTATCATCTACGTCGTCGACATCGGCTTCCTTCGCTGTTGATCAGCCAACTTCGTCCGTCATTTCCACAACTTCTACCACCGGTACTGGCACGTTCTCCCCCGCCACCGTTTCGAACGTGCTTGCCTTCACCTCGGGCAGCGCTACACCTTCCTCCACCTCCACCCATTCCTCCTCTTCAGAGTATGCAACATGCTCCAAGTTTAATTCCATCTGCTGACCCCCACTTTAGCTTCTTCTCTAATGAGGGTGCCGTTGCAGGCACGTTCACCGTTGTTGGTCTGGTTGGC